>CAJQZM010036194.1:480-19425 GCA_907164665.1 Colias nastes
AATAAATAGTCTATGGTACAGGTATTTTAAAATTCAAACCAAAGACTAGATAACTGATTATTCATGTTTTAAAATATACTATAGTTTAAAGTTTAATATGTTTATTTTATTTCTCCTATAAAATGTTGAATAATCAAATATTAAGTAAAAAAAGCGTGTGTGCCAAACACATGTGTCAGAAGTGAAACTTCTTTTGCAAGATTCAAAGATACCAAAATCGTCGCCTTACTCTATTATGTGACGGTATTGCCATGGCCTTGGCCCAATCTAAGGCCATGGCTTTACCTTGAAGTTTTACCCTCAACGCGCCCTAAGAAGTTTCAAAAAGTCATCAAAAGTTCACTTCCATTGAGATTTTTTGGTAGGACTTGAGAGCTCCCTGAACTCGAAGGCCATGCGGCAATGCAGGTCTGTAAAGCTGGCGATTAAAAATTATCGAAAAATTATTTTTTATGTTTAACTACCAAATTTATATAAATATCGCCAGTTAAGCTGACGTGGCCAGTGTTATTTTTGGCGCTATTGAAATTTAAAAATATCAAAATCTACACTTTTTTTTGCAGCAACAAATTCACCTGCATTTATCAAACGATCCATCCCTTTTTCCGATTTCTTCACGCGATCGGCTTGAGCAACAAAATCGTCATTATAGCAACAAAAAAGCAACGAATTCTGGCGATTTTTTTTAATTTCGCTAATTTTTCCTCGCTAGCTTTACAGACCTCGGCAATGCCTAGCCTAGACCGAGGTAGTCACGTCACTTGCAACACATTTGGCGATTAATTTTTATTTAGAACGATTCGGACCAGTGCCGATCCCTTCAAAAATAATAAAAAACAAAAATCACAGTAACTAAGTAGGATGAAACCCATTACCAAAAGGAGGACTATATGATAAAATGAAAGGAAAAATAAAATATAACGGTCGATCCAAGTTCAGGAAGTGGGAGGGGGAGCTTTTAATGGTAAAAAATGATTTATCTCGACTTCCGACAAAACATTAAATTAAATGGCAAAGTTGTAGATAAAATATGATAATAACAAGATCTACAAATTTTTCGTCGTGTGATTTTACTATCAGGCACATTTCTCGAACTCTTTATTTTCGGTAATATTTCAAAAGAAAAAATTTCATCTGTTCAAAGTAACGAGAGCACAATACAAGAGCTAATATTTTACAGCATATTCAAAAACAAAATGATTTCCCCCCATTATGATGACCCCCTCGGACCTCGGTGGCTGCCCGTCTCCAGGCTAGGCGCAAGCCAAGAACAGGAGAGGTGGTTTGGCTGTTCTCCCCTCCTGTTGGCGGCATGAGCGAAACACGTCTCAAGCCGCCTCACCGGCCACCGCACCGCACTAACTTTTTTCCATACGACTTCTTGTTTTGTCGGAAATGGAGTCTTAACTCTTACGTATACTTATACCACACTTATACATAGTACCTAACTACCAAACAAAAAATAAAAAATAAAATAGTAAACTTTTTGTAGTTTTAGTGTTTCTTTTTTTAATTTACCTTGACTTGAATAATCCAATAAGCGTCCAATGTCCATTCTAAATTTTGTAATATGAGAACATTACACTATAGTAGTTATGTATATCTATTGCTTAGAGGGCGAGTTGTAATTCTATACCCGTGCGTATTCGGGTAGGTCACTTGTAATAAGTATAATTATGTATTAGATTTGGATGTAGGTTACTAATATATTATGAGTAGTTAAGTATGTAGTTGGTTTAATGCTCTAAGGTTATATTGTAGTGACTACACCATTTTTTTTTTTCAAAATAGGTAGGAAGGTCACTAATCGTAATGTAATATCTGTAATTAGCCAGTGTAAAGCGATTAGCAAGTCAATTTCGAATAAATAAATAATACAAATATCTTTAAATTAGCATCGAGAAGCGAAGTTGGTAGGTGGCAGGTACCTATACCTACTCTTAAATGGTATTAAAAAAACCCGTTTTTTAAAACAAGTTTTTTTTTATTCAAACGTATCTGGCGGGGAATATCCATCACTTCGTATGGTAGGTAGGTATGTATTATTCAACTATCGTGAAAAGACAATGATGATCCTTGGTTATATACGGGGATTTGCTAAAAACAAACTTGTTTTTCTTTTAAAAAGTAAAATATTATCACAGCAAAAATTTTAATTCACGATTTTTTTCGCTGTTGATTTTTTGTTATTCCACTGCTTGTACCTACCTGAGTACCTAAACGGAAATGATGTCCGCTAATTTAATTAACCAGTCTCGGATTCAACTTGTTTCTAGAATTAATTTTGACAGCATGTATGACACTGAATAGAATTCTTTAGAATGCAGTTGATTTTAGGCCAGATTCCAGAATAATATTATTAAGGTAGAGCGGCCACTTCAATAAAAAGTTTTGAATTTGAAATTAATTGTAAAAAATAAACTGTAAATATTTACAGTATACTTTTTACAATGAATATCAAATAGGTACATAATGCATGCATGTACGAATGTTTAAATGAGGGGAAAATAAATAAATATCTGTAACTGCGCCTATAACTAGTACAGTCTGTGCTAGTACAGTACATATTATATTATCTGTGCTATAACGTATCCCTTGTGTATATTAAATTATGTATCTATTATAGATATGATCACCTACATATTTTGTTTACCAAACATCGATCAGCACGACTTAGATCTAGGTAGGTATTGTTAGTCCAGCCATTTCGTCGGAAAAAAAGGCAAATAAAAGAAAGTGAATTTGCGCATCTAATTTTTTGATATGTTGTAGGGGATACCTAGAAAAGCTTAACTTGAGTTTTTCGACCAAGATTTCCTATGAGCTATTTACGGCGTAAACTGTCTAACTTTTGATTCTTCGACATGACTGTTTCCTCACGATGTTTTCCTTCACCGTTCAAGCATTGGTGATGTTATAAACATTCGTACCTAGATAAATTGAAAAATCTATTCATTTCCTGCACGCTTGCCTCGTCTCGAACCCCCGACTTATCGATTTGAAGTCCGAGGTCCTCACCATTAAGCCCCCATGGTACTAGTAATGTAATTTAATATTATCTGTGATATTAGGAGGATAGTACACGCGTGCATTATATTCCATTTCGATTATAAAGGTTATTAATTATTAACGCCTAATATCATCATCATTGGTATGCATCTTATCAAAAAGTTCTGCGCGTTATCTTGTAAGGATGGGCGAGTTTACTCAGAAGGGGAGATATGAAACATTTATGAGAATTTAGTCGAAATAATTATATAAACTAATACCTACTAGCTATAGGTGTAAATACCTACAATAGACTTTATACATATTAGTGCGCTATTTTCTCTCCGTCCGACCGTCCTTGCCTACATGCTTTCTTGAATATTGAGGAATTTAGTTATCACCTCATTATCATACGCACTACAAATGTGTAGGCGGCGACGTAAAACGTCACGGAACTTGTTTTATACGAAGTACCTATACCGTAATCAGTAGCGGAGGGATTCAACGTTCCGAGCGAGTCGCATACTAGCTGCAAGTAGTTGGTAGTCGTAACTCAGTGTATTTCGAAACAAACGCACGCCTCAACGCAGTTTTTGTAGTGTATTATTTTGAACGCACGAAGGCGCAATCTAGTTCGGTAAGACCTTGTTTATCAACTATTTTTAAATGAATGTAAACAATACAAAAATAGTCTATATTGCGTTAAAATTGAGGTACATTTTTCTGCTTTTGTTTTAATAATAAGATTCAAAATTATTAAGTATATTTACCTACGCGCAAGACAATGTTCTATCTTAGGTAAAGGTGATCTCATGTTTTAATTAGGTCGTATATAATATTCAAGCTATTTTTTTAAAAAGTACTTACATATTCTTCATTTTATTTACATTGTTACGATTCTATTTGTAAATGTACCTATTGGCATTTCGGCTAAGTACCTACTTTTGTGTAATTTACATGATAATATTATTCAAAATAAGTAAATTGTTCCGTTCTAGGATTCTGTTATACTGGGTTGCGTGGTTTTTTTTAGTAGGTAATGTAGTCAGTCTGTAGTTAGTATCTACCAAGAATCAGTGTTTTACTAATAAGTTGCATAAGTTTGCTAACATCTTTACCAAACTTAAGCACAACAAATGCCGTAATGTACTCAGGTAATGTAACATTAAGCTAGGTATGTTTTTAAGAATATGATTGACACTATTAATAAAAGCACAAATAAAAGTTAAATATGATTGACACTACATATTAATAAAAGCACAAATAAAAGTTAAATACCTAGTTATCAATCGACTTCAAAAAAAGAAAGAGGCTTTTGATTCCACTGTATATTTTTTTGGGTTTGATACCTCATAACTTTCAACTGGGTGAACCGATTAAGATGATCCTTTTTTTGAAAGCTGGTGCCACCTTGTGTGGTCTATTTGATCTATTTCTACCAATTTAAAGACGGTTTAGTTGTTTAAAAAAATAAAAGTGTATTTTACATAATAGGCCGACATACTAGACATCTTCGCATTCTTTCAAGATAATATTTGAAGGGGGTTGATGGCAGTCGTCTAGAATGTACATAATAATATAAAGAATTATATATAAAGGATATTAGGTTTACATTTTTTAATCAATACAATTACATACTTATTATAATATATATAAATAAATAAATAAATATTGATTTATAGGTGTAAATACACAAATATTTTTAGATAGGTTTTACGAAGTTACACAATATACCTAGGTACTTAAGTGAAGTCCCATGTCCCCTAGTGGGGTAAGGGGCAGATGCATTATACATCTGTTTCACTTATCGATTTTCTTTAGGGACAAGTAGGTGATCAGCCTTCTGTGTCTTACCAGACCAAGACATTTTTTTTTTCTTCGTCTCCACCGGGAATCGAACCCAGGACCCCTCGGTGTTACGCTCACGCGTCAACCACTGTACCGAGGAGGCGGTCTTATCTTCGGAATATAGGTACTTAGGTATGTAAAATTGATAAAGAAGTGATAAAGTATGTATAATCATCATGAATGAGTAATGTCATTGTTATTTTGGTTGTTTTTAAAGTATGCGATGTGGTAGCCATAGGTATGCGATATCTTGAACTTATAGTAGAGCCATTTTAATAGGCAACATTTGACAGTTCAACAAAATTCAACAATGTAACCTAGTAACGACGACACAGAATAACATGATATTTCGTTTTGTCAGAACTGCACATTTGCTTAACTTTTTTCAATTACTACGATTACATATTAATTTATAATAATAATGACCAATACAAGTAATTTTAAGATTTGATTTTACTGATAAACCATTCTAAACATAATAAACAATTTCTGATTTAAAGAACTGACGTCGCTACAATTTTGTGTCAATAAACCTTTTTTCTTTTTAAATACCAGATACGTTACTCTAAAAATCGAAATCTGACATCTAGAATCGAATGTATTGATTACTTATGAATAAAAATCATCATAAATTAATAAATGCGTTGTGTTTTTTTTTTAATTATACCTACTTGTCTTATTTTGCTCCTTAAATTTACGAAAGAAAGTATATTACTGGGACAGGGATTCGCCTGATGAATTTTAAAATTGACATGTGTTTCAAGTTCGATTGACAAATGTATCAAGTCCGTATCGATTAATTCACTTTAATCGATGTTTTTAGGCAGGTTACCTCTCTTCGAAGATAAAATTGATAGACGTCAAATGTTGCCTAATAAATTGGCTCGACTATAGGTAAAGTATTTAATAATTTTGTTTATACCTATACTTACTACTTTAATTAATAACCGTCTGTATGACTGTTCTGTCAAGATAATCATTATAATTTTATGTACCTATATAGGTATTTAATAATTTAACTCAACAAAAGTTCTACAAAATACGTGGTAGGTAGATGTTTCATGTCACTGCCATTATGTAGGTTGGTACCTACCTAGTTACTAACCACCTAAATTACATTTCAAATTAACTAATCATTTATTACCTACTCGTAGAACAAAATGGTATATACTTAGGTACTAAACCATCTATCAGATTGATAGGGGTCTGATAATAATAAAAGAGATGGTCTAATTAGTAATAACCTAATTAAGCTGTAAGACTTTACTAAGTAATTTATTAAGACTGCTTAGGTGTTAGGTGTGAATAAACTGACTGTGAGTGCTGAGTTGGTAGGTACAGCTGTTATCATGTATATAATCTAATGAAAATTTCCACTATAATTTTACAATATTTCTGTTGTTTTCAATAATTTCTGACGCTGCGCTGCTGTAACGAATATAGCACGAAAACGAGTCAGCGGTGACACAATCATTTTCATTGAACGATGCGTGGTTCGCGTACCTTGACCAAATTTCACGCGATTGATAATAATATTATATAGGTTACATGCCAGAACTGTTTAGGCACTAAGTATTCATTAAAAAGTTAATGATTCAGTTTTTATATGCAAGCATAGCTGTAGTTATCATTAGTACCTATCCATTCTGGACGAAAAGAAAAAAAATCTGGTAAAATATTATAACAAACTTGAAACTATTAGTAATTAATTGAGACTTTTTAAAAATGTAGAATAATGTATTTATTAATAGGTACTAATTTAGATGAACCACATTGTGTTCTGGAATGTCAATTAAGTAAATTATTATAGGTAGGTATAATTCTAGTAGGGGAGCCCAGGATGCTAAATGTGGATTTACTCGAGCGTCACGGGAACCTATTAGAATTGGTAGATTAGACCATAGCGAGAAAAAAAGGTCCTATAATGTTTTCACTTTTAGCGGTGGGGAAGGGTTTTTTGATTTTTTTTAATTTAAAAAAGAAAAAAATTGGCTTGGAAATACTCAAGCGCGTTAGATATTGATATTTTGCATGCTCCAGGACGTCACTGAAAAAAAGTATACGTTAATCTGACGATTTAAGTGGCGATTTAATCGCTATGAAGAAAGGGTAAAAAATTAAAGTAATATTATTCGAGCGCGTCAGATTAATATATGGGGGGGTTAATTACAATATAAGAAGTCCCCATTTCGCTAATCTGACGATTCGAGCTCAACCTTAGGGAATTATGGATTATTCAAATTTTCAAGCGGGGCCCCTGAGCGCACCCACCAACCATAACTGCTCATATTGACTAGAGGTACTAATGAATAGCTAAGGTACCGTCCCTTATAGTAATCTGACGCGCTCGAGTAAATCCCAAAATCCCCTCTTGGTGTCCCCTACTATTCAGCTAACTAAGATTATATATATTCAATTACAGATTTTCTATTCTGTATATTTATCACATTCGTATTTGTTGCCTATCCGTTGTAGCCCACTTAATCAATAATCCGGCTATCCTTATTATGGCTTACCATGTCTATGACATTTAATATTAGAAACCTTTCGTGTGTATAGTAGGTAAGTATAGGCATGGTCTTCGGCACGACTTTACCCACATAGTATTTAAAAACACAATAATTCTATAAATAGGTATGAATCAGAGTAATCGTTTTTTAACCGACTTCAAATAAAAGATGTCTCGTAAGATGAAATAAAATTTAGACAGAATCGTACTCGCGTTTATTATTTTATCTAGCCTAAATTTATATTCCCCTATCTTCTACAGGGGCTCTTCATACAGATAGCTTATAATCTTTATAAATTATAACTATCGATTATTTTAATAATCTAGTACGCCGCGGCCGGTTGCATTGATTTGTATTTTATATAAAAAACTCTCTTTTATTTTCAGACATGGGAAATATCTTGTTCTCAATAATATGGCTGGTGATCCTGATATTGATTGCGTTTTGGGTCGCAGGCATAGCGGCTGGCTTCTACATAATAATTATTCCTTTCACCGTGTGTATAGATGCGTTATCGGTAAGTAATTTTGTATTCAGCACATAGTATAACAATAGTCCATAGATGTCATTGCAAATTATGTCGAAACCAAACTATAATTAATATTTAATTTTATAAATACTTCTTCTCGAATTATGAAATGAGTTTAGTCACATTTATTCATATTCATACAATAATTAGGTATTAATGTAACCTCATATTACATCCCTACTAATATTATAAATGCGAAAGTAACTCTGTCTGTCTGTCTGTTACGCTTTCCCGCTTAAATCTCTCTACCGATTTTGATTAAATTTGGCACAGACAATCTTTAGACCCTGAGAAAGAACATAGACTACCTTTTATTGCGAAATATGTACCACGGGCGAAGCCGGGGCGGACCGCTAGTTCATTATAAATAAAAATCTAAAAATCAGGATTTTGAGATTGAACTTTGGAGTACGAACCAACATGACTAACCAGTAGCCGACTATTAAACATGCTGATACTGCCTATAACAATAGCACCATAACAAGAAATAGGTTATCATTATATTTTTCACATGTATATTTTTAGTAGGCTTCAGACCATGCATATCAAAAATCCAAACTCACGATATATAAACACTGTAGGGTTTTATGTATCTTTATTTTCAGGGTCTCACTGACTTCTTACTCTCAGTGATACAGTTTCCGAGATATTGTGCACAGCGGATTGTGGACGGAAGAGGTTTTGAATCGATCTAATGTATCAAGTCAAGTAACTTTATTTTCATTTAAATAAATTATTACAATTTCACGCCATATATCTAACTAATTGTTGTACTGTTTTGTTATAATAGAGATTAAATATTTTGTAAGACTTTTTTGAATAAACATAATGTTTTAAGGATTTTGTTTTTTACTTAAAATATTTTTTATATGTGAAAACTAAGTAAGAATTATTTAAAAAAGTCAAGAAACGTTATTTTCATTTCAATAAATTATTACAATTTCACGCCATATAATTGTTGTACTGTTTTGTTATAATCTATACTTATAATAAATCTGTAGAGAGGCCAATTCTGTACATGAAATATATTTAAAAAAAAACTATGAAGGGGTGATAAGGGATCGCTACTGATGCCAAAAATGCAATCAGTAAAATTTTTGTCTGTCTGTCTGTCTGTCTGTCTGTCTGTCTGTCTGTATATTCGCTATAGAAACAAAAACTACACGACGGATTTTAACTAAATTTGGCACAATTATTCTTCATACTCCTGGGCAGGTTATAGTATACTTTTTATTACGCTACGATCAATATGAGCAGAGCAGTGAAGGGAAATATTGGGAAAACGGGAGAAGTTACTCCATTTTTTAAGCTTCCGTCGCGTGTGCAGCCTTAATGGTTAAAGCTACATAAAAATCATGTACGACACAAATGTTCTTAAACTATTATTATTATATAAAAATAAATTCCTAGACAGCATATTATGTCTATCTTTTAAAATTGACTCACAATAACACGTGAAACTTCAATAGCTTAGCAATTCGGAGCTTTCTGATTATATTTGTCTACTCTTACGTCTACAACACTCTCACTCATCCCTAATTAAAAAAAGTTAACATTATTACCTATTCAATAAAAAAAGAATCATGTAAATCGGTGTAGAAACACCAAAGTTATATTACATGAAATACGCTATAAGTCATCGCGCGTGAATACAGAATCATGCCATAAGGATTATTTTTGTGTATCAGTTGCCGCGTTCGACGCGCTCCGCGGCGGGAGCTATAAAAAGGCGGCGGGTCCGCGCGCGAGCTTCTTATAGCTTTTTGTGTATCAGTTTGTTTGTTTGTTTGAACGCGCTAATCTCGGGAACTACTGGTCCAATTTGAAAAATTCATTCGGTGTTAGATAGCCCATTTATCGAGGAAGGCTATAGGCTATATATCATCACGCTAAGACCAACAGGAGCAGAGCAATGCGGGTGAAACCGCGGGGAACAGCTAGTAGAGAATAAATATTTTGTAAGACTTTTTTGAATAAACATAATGTTTTAAGGATTTTGTTTTTTTTTACATTACAATATTTTTTTATGTAAGTAATATGAGAACTAAATATGAATTATTTAAAAATAAACAAATTTTACATACAAAACGTTTATTTAAACTTAATAAACTTTTTTTTAACATTGAGTTTGGATAGACAATTTTAAACTTAAACCAAATTTAATTTATAAGTAATATCAATGATAGCACAAGATCAAGTGCGCCTTTGCCCTTGAAATATTAGAAATTTAGAATACAAAACCTTTTATTTATTTATTTGAAACAATATCTAGATTTTCTTGAAAAATTTCCACAGGCAACCAGGTAACTGTATGCATTTCTGTTATGACTTATGAGGCTACAATCTATTTTTTATTCAAACAGTAGATAACACAAAGCAATCAAAGCTAAAGCTACAAAATATCACAACAATTTAGATGTTGAAGTATGATTTAAACTAAAAAAATAGAAGTTTGAATACGATAACATTATATTATTTATATAGAAAACGCATTACATATTTCGATATGAAAAAGTATGCAGTAAGTATAATATGAAATATTATTTTACGTTCCCGTTTTTCTGTAATTTGGTCACCGCGGGAAAAAATATGATTTAATCAACTCTAGAAATAAGAGTAAGAGAAGATAAGTCGTTGGTATTATGAAATTAAATGTAAAAACTGGGCAATAATGTATGTAACCGTTTATTACAAAAAAAAATTAGAACTGCCCAATACAAAAAAAAAATGAAAAAAAGACGTGTGGCACTCGGGGACTGCCGCGGTAAAGCTATTGCATGCTATGCCTTCAAGCCACACCTCCGCGCCCGTCGGAGTGGGGAGCGTGAGGTTTTTCGTTACGCAATTTCTGGATTCGGTCCCCGCGCTCAAGGCCCGCGATAGAAGCTATGCAATAGCTTAAAAATTAAAAAAAAAATACTTCGCACTAACGCGGTTGGCACACACTGCCCCGCAACCCGCAGCGTAGCGAGCATGTGATCTAATACAGTAACAAGCAGCGTTAAAAACGCATTCCCGCGGTACAATCCGATTCAAAATACTTTAAGGGCGGCTCGAAACATCGAACGATCTGATGCGCAGAAAACAATTTTAGATATTACCGGAACGTTAAGGGCCGGATACCTGCGCGCTCGTGCATTCGCACTTCGCAGCTAACTTCCGAACCGCCATTAAGTTTGAATCGAACGGTACGCTGCGTGGTGCGGGTCAGTATGCAAACAGCCTAAATTAAAAAAAAATATATTTTAAGAGATAATATAATTAATTATAAATCAAATGTTCCACTTTCTGTTTGAGATTGCACTTAATCATTTAACATTAACAAATCTCTGATAATGAATATGGTTAAAAAGGTCATTAAAAAAATACAGAATCTTTCTGAAATTTGTGTCGAAAACTAAATCTTATGTGTATAATTTGTCACGTATTGACCTTAATTAACCTTAATGCAGTATCTGCACTTAATTATAACAAAAAAATCTAACTAAATAAAAAACTTATTTCTATAAACAATAACTTTCTATAAATCAACTTTGCTTATCAAAAACAATTAATGTCTTGTAAATTTTTTTTAATGATCATACGTTCTCCTGTGATGCTTCGATTAAAAGGATCAACGATTGCTGCAGAATATTTCCTTGTACTACGCATCTATCGATGAAATTCCTAGAAATTATGAGAAAAAAATTAAGATGGACAGAAATCTATTTTTGCGTCAATAACACGAGAAAAAAAAATGAATACAAAAATTAAGACAATGTTTTAAAATTTGTAAATGTAAAATAAAAGACCAATTACAAAACACAATATTCTAGTCTCCAACACAATATTAATAGGTGAAATAAAGTGATTTTTTGAAATTACAATTTTTAGGGTCATTAAATTTTAACTTACCGATAATACTCTAATTCTTTCTCATCTATATCTTTTCTATCAAATCCCAATTTTATTAACATTTCACGAGTACCTTCCTGGGTATCATTTGTTTCTCTCTCCAATATCCTTAAAAAATAATGAAAAGGTGTAAGTCGTAATACGTTTTAATATTTTTTGTTTTCCTTAGGATGATTATTATTAATATTAACATTCAAGTATTGACGGAAATCAAAAATGCATTGGCTTTGAAAATTAAAGATACATAAAGGTACATAAATCGTTATACCTGTTAAGTGATGAGCACATTTTCTCCACAAACGAAGCCATCTTCTCAGCTTTAGTTCGGATTTCAACTTTTTGGTAAGTGTCCACAGATGATAAGAGTTTATTTCTTGAATTTTCACTAAAATATGATTGAATAAAATGTTTTAATATATTAATTTTATTTTATTTTTTCGAATTGGCTATTCGCCCATTTATTTACACTTTTTTATTATTTATTTATTTAACACTTTATTGTGCAATAAACCAAGTACATAAAATAAAATACTTACCAGAATGAATAAACTTTCAAAAAACTTTCTTTCACTTTGGTTCCGACTTCATCCAAAAAATGTCTAAAGCTTTCAGATAGCTTATAGTTACATTCGTCATCTTGAGATAACGACTGAGAATCAACTTTGTCAGCCTCGTGAGTATCATCAGGCTCAGAAGCAACCGATTCATCATAATCCAATTTTTGCTCATCATACATTTTTGAAAATGTAGTTGAATGTTGGAATCTTTTCTCAAATTCGGGACATACTGAGAAATTTCTCATGACTTTTACTCCTCCTATTTGTTTGTCATCAAAAGTATGTCCATTTGTGGGATTTATCGTATCTATCGGATCTATTGTATCGTCATTCTCATGATTGCTTCTATTTGTTAAATGTAAATTTGTCATAAATGATTCTTTTGGGCACACATTAAGGTCATCTACGACTTCATTCGTGTCCTAAAATAAAAATATTTTTGAATAAAATAATGTTCAATTATTGGAAAAAACTCAATAAAAAAAAATTAAGGATTTACCGCTTTGGATTTGTTGTTTCTTAAGTTGTATTTTCCTTTTTGCGGCGATTCAGCTGTAATTTGCTTTTCTTCTTTGTTAACTTTTGGTGATTTTTGCACTATTCTCTGTTTTTCTGGTGAAATGTTTTTTGTTATTTCCTGGGCTTGTAAATGAATTAAGCCAGATTCTTTTCTTAAAATTTTTGTATCAGTAAGTTTCAGACCTGTGGATTTTGAAGGTGTATCGTAATTCGACACAAATTCAGTGTTTGGAGGATTAGCTCTTCCTTGCTCGTCACGAACGGCTAAAATACAGGGAAATTAATAAAATTCTACGTAGAATTTTCAAAACCCCAGTAAATAATACTTTTTTGCATTAAGGTTATGACCCTCTTTTGAGGAATGTTTTAAATAATCGTTTAATATCTATGTAACAAAAAAACTAATTTTTAGGCTTCTGACCTTGAACATAAAAAAAATTAAAATAATAATAATTTGAAACTTTACAGTTAAAAATTTACCTTGGTTACCATATATAATAGAGTCATTGTGACGAGAGCTCTCAAGATCTGTAAATGAATCGCTGTTGCTGGGATCCAAGTGAGGATTTTGTATATCACTTAACAGCTTTATTAAAGATGTTCCTGCTATCTGTAGATCTTCATTGTTACGTATTAAACTCTACAAAGCACACAAATTTATTATAATAAAATTAATAATTTTTGAAATAAAAAAATAAAATAAAATCGGACTAACCTGTAAAGCATCAATCAAATAATATCCATAACTAAACATTTTCATATACATTTCAGGATCTATGTTAATATTAATTTTACCTAAAACAAATAATGTTCTCGTTATATTTGTATACAACAACACATACACCATAAAAGTCGTATTAAAATTTACTCACCTCTCAAACCACCCATTTCAAACAATATGTTCGAAAGTTTCGATGACGCATCAAATACATCACACTCATTGGAGAATTTTCGTTTGATACATTCCGAAGCTTCATATATCGTCCACGGAGGTGGCATGTCCAGAACAAAAGTAGTATCTTGATGCAAAACTTGTGTCAACGCTTCTTCCATTATTTGCACAAACCGGGATACCCATTCATCTGACTTCATTTTAAGATAATCCTCCATTGCCTTATTTGATATTTTAAATAGAATAATATTGTCATGTTCTTTAGTGCTGGTACCTTGCTCAACAAATACTTTTTTGTCCTTAGTATTAATAGCTGAATTAGGCAAATTGTTTGTTACATTAGAGCCTAGGTTTCTTCTGATAAGTCTATGTTTTCTCTCTGGCTTATTTGTTAGCCCTTTGGTACTTTTATCGTCGTTAAATAAATTCTTAGAAATATTGAAATCAGTTTGAATGGCAACATCTGCTTTATGTGATTTATTGTCGGTTTGGACACCCTTATCTTCAGTAGGTAGTAGAAATTTTACTATTTTAGAATCCTTAAAATTTACATCTTCAACTGATTTATTTCTATCAGTGCTATTTGAAAAAAATTCATGCCCACTGTCATTTGGTATTGTTATTATTATTTTTCCGTCTTCATTAATTTTTCTATCCATAAGGAAAGCTTTGATATCTTTCATGGTAAACATTACAAAGCCATAATCATTGGGAGACATTTCCTTTTCGGAAATGAAAACCTATAATATGTTGAAAGCAAATTGTTCAGTTATGTGGAATAAATACAATACATATTTCTTAAAGTAAAAAAAAAAAAAATACAAATAGCCATAATGTACCTGTATATTATGCCCTATTTATTTTTATGATGGAATCATTAAAAGGTTTAGTTTAATTTCCCAAAAATTCTCTCTCTTGGGATAGTTTAAAATAACAAAGGTTTTTAAAATTTAATTCAAAATTATAATAATAGGCAGTACTTACCACATCAAAGTTTTGACTAACCAATTTCAAACAACAACTAAAAATACTCTCGTAGTAATCGTCTATTTCATAATTTTCTTCATCTAGTAAAACAAGATAAGGAAATTGTTAAAATTTATTGTATTATAATATTTAAAATCAACACACTTTAGAAACATAGCAATGATTGATAACATACCAATTATAGCAATGTTTGATTCTAGCGCCTCAGATATAAAGGATGCAGCTTGAAGTGAAGCCTTGTTATGAATAGAAGTAGTCAACCCTTGTATTTTCAGTATCACAACTTGCGGGATTACTAGGCGACATTTTTCATCTAAAATATTATATCATAGATAAGATTACTTGGTAATTATAATAAATAAAATAAGAAAACAAAAACACCAACCTAACTGCATAATTTTAATCATAAAGTTAGTGTGATTGAGCAATACATCTTCATCAGCAACAATTAACCAATACTCCGAGTCTGAGTTAATTCCAAAAAAGTTTTTTATTACTTGCACATCAGTTTCATTTCTCACCTGTAAAAACATAATTATTTACGAACATCAACAATGAACTTTGAAATTTATTTTTTTGTGGTTAGTTGTAAAAAATAAAATTGAAAGGATATGTACTTACTTCAGGAAAAGCATCAGAACTAACGGGATCTATGGAACTTATTTCATTATCTTCTATTACCTCTTCATTACTACATAATTGATATGTTGGTGCTGGAAGAGTAAAAATTTAAAATGAATTACTTTTGTTTTACATAATGTAGCCTCACTAAAATTTATTTTTAATGTGTACCTACCTGTATTGGTGGAGCTTTGGTTTCTCTTCCTCATAGTCAATAATTTTTGACGCAGATCAACAGAACTGTTCGATGTATTGAGAGAATTTTTATTTTGAAATATGTTTCTGTTATTAAATGTTTTAGGATTGAATGATGATCTTGAAAAATTTTTATTATGGAAATTCGGAAAAGATTTTGATAATGAGGCAGATGAATTAAATGCTTGATTTGTTTGCATTGGATTAATATTAGTTTCTATACTGGGTTGTGGTGCTATTATAAATGAATTGGCTGGGACATTTACAACTGGAGTGTAAGCATACCCCACAGGATTTAATGTGTTAAATGATGTAAACTGATTATAACTAGTACTCGGCATAGGAAGCCTTGGGAACTTGTTATTTATTATTTGTTGGTTATAAATTTTTGGTGGAACTATATTTTGCATCATAGATTGATTATTATTATTGCAAACATAATCTAGAGGTGATTCTTCAGGTTCTGGAAATTCAGTAAGCTTCAACTTATGACTACTTTCTAATGTAGTTTTCTTAGCCCGTTCAGCCTGAAATAGACATATTTTTTGTAACATTTTGATTTTCAAAATCATTTTGAATTAATGATACATACATCTGGGTTAATAGAACATAAATTATAAAGCATTAAATGTTATTTGTAAATTATATGGTGTATAAATTATAGACAAACACACCTTTTGATTCCTGCTTCAAGGTCAAGTTTGTATTAAGCAAGACAACTAATAAATATTTGTGTAATTCAAGGGTGTACTAATTCAGAGACTTTACAAATTTATTTTCCTAAATAGTAAATTAAAAATTTTTACCTCTGCATCACTCAAATTCCATGCTGCCTCACCGGTGACGGTGTTAAAATAATAAACACGTCCTGGATAAGATTTCGATCTACAGATAATCCATGAATTTCCAACTGAGGTAACAATATTACTATCATTTTTTGCTGCTTTATTCTTTGTAGTATTATTGTTAAACTTATTCATCTTAAAATATTTTCCTTTTTCATCAGATTTAAATATAGTTAAGTGGAATGACTGAGAAAAATATTTAGACTGACTTCACAGCTCTGTGTTCTGAAAAAGTGTCTTAAGTTGTAATTTTTTTAACATTAAGAATAAATCATTTAAAGGACAGAGTAATTGTCATTAAGTATATAATGTAATGACTAGATGGATAGGATGATATCCTGAATTCTCAACTAAATATAGTAGAATGCTGAACGCCAATTAACTGAATCGTTAATTATCTGAATCAATCCTAAGCATAATATTAAAAATTATAACTAAGCAATTTAGTAATTTTTGTTCTACGTATATAATCACTATAAATACTACAATACTCCAATTATTGAGTATGATTTGCTGGTTTATTAGACATTTTTTGTAAAGTAACAAAAATAAAATAGTTACCATTTCTTGTTATTTTATGGAGGTACATATTTATTAGTAAAACAATGTCGAAAGCAAATGTTGGCCTGTCTTACTATGAAGTGTATGTATGCAAAAGCCGGTACAATATTATAACGACTTTTGACTGTTCTGAGAAATAAAATTGCATAAATTCAGTTTTTTGTGACAGTGAGAACTGAGACATGACATTTGACAGCTAGCCACAGATAATAAAAAATCACTGATGAAATACACCAAACTTGCACCAAACATGCACGTGCACATAACCTTACTGACACTGAATCATGGACAGTACATATTATATATACAGTACTCCAAAATTAATAATGCGCATGCAAATCTTCGCTCATTCTCGTATTTCCAAAAACACCCGAATCATTGAAACGTAAGAGCCCTAAACAAAGCACTTGCATTTTACACCTTGTACAAAAGAAAATAGAAGTCAATTCACGGTCATACACAATCGAATACAATTGACAACATTTCATTTTTTATAAGGCCATGAAAGAAAAAAACCGTTTCTTTATTTTGCTCTTGCGATTACAGAAAAAAATTTATTTCATTTTTAACCGCATATTTTAAGAGAAATTAAATAAAAACGATAAATGTGATGATGACGTCATACATACGGAGGAATAAAAATGCGCCTTAGCCACAGGCCTTAGCCTAATTTAAAAAAAGTTAAAAAAAAAACTATCACTGAGAGATCACTGACATTTACAGGGTATGGCATGTGTCAAATTTCATATTAATGTCATTTTTGTGAATTATTCATGTCAACAAACTTTTAAATCGTGTGTGTTTTGGTTTTCTAATTTAATCTCATTAGCGTGATGTTTGTTTGATTGGAGTTGGAACAATTTATTTATTTTTACAAATAGTGCCTATAGTGTTCATAATTTTCTTGAAATAAAAGACTTTGTTTACTTACTAAAAGTTGTATTTATTTAACACTTTCCAACGTTTTTGGGATAGTTTATTTGTTTCCCAGAAATTTTCAGCACCCCTTTAACAAATCCTGCATAAAGTCATCATCATGTACTTGTGAATAAGTTTCTTTTGTTGAAAATTTGGATCAGCAAATAACAAATAACAATATAAACAAAGCTTGACGAATCAAAGTGACAAATGTGCCAAAATGTCAACTGTCAAGATTTTTTTTTAAATTTAAACTAGGTATGTGGCAAAGGAAAAAATGTATTCCTCCGTATGTATGACGTCATTTGGCGATTACGACATTTTAGAATGAGATGATTTTAAAACTCAAAAAGATGAATGAAAACTTCAATATTTATAAAAAGCAAAAAATACGTGTATCATAATTTTTGATCTAGTTTTCATTTAAATAAAAAAATAAGTAGGTAGCTTAAAATTTTGAAATGTTGTCAATTTGTTTCTTACCATGCCTACAGGCTACACCACTACAATTAATATTATACATACAACCACCTTAAAACTCATGTAATCAGCAAATTGACATTAAATTATTATTTTTTTGTCGAAATAATGAAAATGCATTTTTATAAAACATACATTTAATTTAAATATTTTCTGAACCTACATGAAATTGAGATGTTAACTACATATCCTATTCTTAAAGTAGGATAAAACTACACACAGTGTGCAAAATTTTATAAAAATCGGTTGAGTAGATTAGGTGTCCATAGCGGACAAACACCGTGACACTTTATTATACCATGACACATTTCCTTCGTACATTATTTGTGGAAATGCATCCTTAATGGCCTCTAGACAAATGGCAGCAATAATATAGAATAGAATCCGCTATCGCTACAAATTAACATAAGCTTATGACGTTTTGGTAGTGGTCATCCTACCAACGATGACGACAACCACGACCAAAATTCCCATCCAGCCGATATTTGTTCAAAATAAAATATAAAAAAAATTCCCGAATTTTTTTTTCCAATTACCGGAACGACGTGACTGGAAATTTTAATATTTTATTTGCAATTGTGTTTTTTGAAGAATTTTATCT
>CAJQZM010036195.1:0-11054 GCA_907164665.1 Colias nastes
TCCGTGTTTTGACCCTATTAACGTTCCATGTTGGTTGTCCCCAGGCCCGGGCAGTCGGAGCACGGGCACGGTGCGCTGGCGTACGGCGGCAAGCAGGTCGGCGTGGCGCAGGCGCGGCCGGCGGCCCCCTACGCGCCCAACTACCCGCCCACGCCGCTGCGACTGCACCAGACCGGCTATGGCTCCGCACCTTTATACAGGTAACTAATAATAACTGTAGTAATGTTATAATAAACTAACATTCCGCACGCGGCTTCGCCCAAGGTCAAAAAACCCATGGATGACGGGAAAGAGATGTTTCACCGCGCTATAAAGTAGCCTAGATGTCAAAAATCGTATAAAATCGCTCCGACGTTTAGCATTTGTAAATCTGTAATATTAGTTAGGAAATAATGTATTATATGAACCTACTAGTAACCCCATCTATAATTATCAGCTTAAACTATGTAAATAATGTAATTTTTGGTAGTTAGGTCCGATATATTCAGTCATTCTTCCTGTTACCATTGAAGACGTAACTTGATTTATAGTAATTAGGAATAGAATTAATAAGCGGTAATAAGAAAAATATTTGCGACGACTTGAAGGTTCAATCTGTTCTATCGTAAGCTACGAACGATTGAACCTAAGTTATTTGCATTTGTAGCACACTTCAGAGCGGTCAAGTCGTTGAGAGATACAAGTATCTACTTATACATTGAGTGGGAAAGTTCCATGTTTGTTCATCAATCATGTCGAATATATTTTATCAAGATTAACCAAAAATGTTGTCACTGCAAAAACGGATACCGAAAAGTCAGGCCATATAATATATATTAGTAATCGTCCTTAACAATTATAAGCGACGGCTGTGACGTAACGCGATCTTTTCATAATAGTCTGGCATTCAGCCAGTGGATAAACTGCACTGGCACTGCGCAGACCGCTGGCACTCGTCTGGCACTCCGCCTGGCACTCTCACCGCTACAGGAATAACTGAGATTACCTTTGTGGAGTGCCATAACCTCATAACATGATTGTAGGAGTGATTTACTAATGGGAGTTGTTAATTAGGTCACGATACAATAGGTTAGTTTTTTAAAGGAAAAAGAAAGAAATGAAATTGGTTTAGACACTATCGTATTGGAATGTAGGGGAAAAATATAACTTAACACTTTTGAGAACACAAGATTCCTTCAAACGTGACACGAATTTATTCGAGATTTTTAATAGATATATTATGATGTCGTTAAACTTATTTACATACGTATAAGTAAGCAAACATACATGATAATATATTAAACTAGATTTAAATGACCATGTTGTTTAAACCAGATCAATATTTTTCACCCGATAAATTTATCCTTATGTTAATTTCTCAATAATATATGCTTGACCATGACAGTTAACCATGGTTTAAGGCTCCGCCTATAAAGTAGAAATATTTAAAGCATTACGTCATATTTCTGCGAAGTTACATCACTATAACTAGCATTGTATATCACAAACATATCGAATTTAAACAGAACCACTCGAATTACGTTTACTTTGTCATATTTATATGTCGATTAAGTAACAACAGGATAGGTTTACAACGCAAAAGGTATGTGTTAGTATGGCAAATTTATTTTTTGCGAACTTGTTAGTAAATGGTGATTCTTTTTAATAACATTATTTATTTAGTATGTACTAGCTTTTTTACATCTTTCTTGATTTCAAATTCGGTTATTAAAAATTGTGTCGTGGTTTATAGCTAAAAATAAGCAAATAGATAGTACCTATGTACCTAATGTATAGAAGAATGAATGAAATGAAAATCTTGAAATTTGTTGCTTGATTAATTAAGCTTCGTACAAATAATTGGAATACGTTAATGAATTGCGACTGTAACTTAATTTAGAATCTCATAAATAAATATGAATATTTGCAATAGCTATAGCATGGCTCTAACGATGAGTTATCTCGGCAATTTGGCCGATTCCGATCTTAATGACTGGCGTTGGGTAATTAAAGTACAATGCCACTATAATGAGATTACAAGATATTATCTTGACTGACACCAAAGTTATTAGATAGGTACTAGCTTTCCGCCTGCTTTGCCTTATACCTAATAAAAAGTAAAAACTTCCCCTTGCATCACTCTATCGATGTATTTAAAAAAACTGCATCAAAATCTGTTGCGCAGTTTCAAAGATCTAAGCATACGTACATTAGGAGTTAGGGCAGACGAGGCAAGCGACTGATTTATACTAGTAATGCTTGCTAGTAATGCTGCTTTATAAAAGTGATTACTAAAATGTCGAGTAAAGTCTGGCATAAAAAGTAGGTGGATAAAGTTAGAGTTAGTAATCTGGGACGCGTTCCGCGCCACGTCAGCGAACTGTGTCTGTGTACAGTGTAGCGCACGAAAGCATAACTGCAATGCGTATCGCGAATCGAGAGCAGCACGCTGGCGACCACGTGTCCGCGACGCTCGATGAATAATAATAAAAAATAAACAGCCGCTACAGTTATCCGCCCCCCGCCCCGCGCCGCGCGCCGCAACCTTGGCCTTCCCCGGCCCCGCGTCGACGCCGGCCGATTTCTCGAACGCAAGGTTGTCAGCTTTCCAACTTTATTTTATTGTCTTTGAACGTTACAACATTTCAATTTCACGGGAAGTGAGAATTACCTAGTTTTGGTGGTCGAGGGTTGAATGAAATATGCAAGAATACGCTTACAATCGTGTGACGTAAATCTATAAATTGCCAAGTAATAAAATAAACATAATTTATTTATAGATGAGTATGCACTATGCACTCGTGTTGTGTAATCGTGACGCTTGCAATTTAATTAAGTAATATGTACTTGTGAAATATGTAAATTTAGGTACATAAGAATATTATTTTTAGTTCCTTGTAAACTTCTTTTGATATTTTTATGAACACTACTACTGCGCCATTATTTTCTTTTATACTTCCTGCCAACAAACTAGATTCCTGTTCTCTACCAGGTCACAGATTCTATTCAAATTTTAACTTGTTTATTGAAATAATTATGGCAAGATCGAATAACAAACACATAATTTGCTCAAGAACGTTCTAGAAAATGTTTACCAAAAATTAAATCTTGTTAATTTTGTTTAGTTGTTTTATACACTGCATAAAAATATAATTCGCAACCCTATGCGATTAATTCGCGTGCAAATTGTAATGGATTAAACGCGACGTGCCGCGGGACAATGATCTCAAAATCTTAAAATGGATGTCACGTGGCGACACGTGGGCCTGTAGCAGCCCTGTGGCCTGTTCTATATCCACATGTGGCGACTGGCAACCCTGGAAGCGAGATTCGAGCGCGAAAAGCACGTGGTTATTGATTTTTCTATGTATTCTATAAATGAATGTATAATAATAACAGGAAGATATTATATTTTTCGATACAAGTTTACTTAGATGTTGAAAGGAGCCGTATTCAGATATGAACATTGAACAAGGTTTGGCCAGTGGCCACGTTTGGCTATGTTTTAAAATTACAAGGTTAGGTAATAATGCATAAATCGTGTTTCATTACGATGATAATTACGTCCAAATATTTGCGTTGAATTAAACATGAGAATGTACTATTTACAGGATTTTTTCGTCCTGTAGATAGGTTAACTAAACTGAGTCATGTACGAGGTCACTGACCCGATTCAATTTGCAGTTTGCTTCTGCAATTAGCATTGTTTTGAGATTGTTATCTGCTCCGTCGATTTTGTTTCGTGGTTAATGTGTTAATTTAGTTGATTGTGTATTCATGAAATGCGAATGGATTATAAGGGAAAAACTTGGTTTCTTTGGAAGAAATGATGACTTTAGAAGGCTTTTACGTCAACAACTACAAAATGACTGATTTGTAGTTGTTGACGTAAAAGCCTTCTAAAGTTGATTTTAAATTAGTCGATGTTATGGAATATGTATCTATAAGTTAGTCATGAACTCATGATTGAACAGCAAAATCGATTTCAAAAAATCATTTTTATCTCATAGGCAAACATTGGATATATTATTTAACCTACTACGTAACACTACGCAACAATAAACATGATATTAATTAAAATAAAGTAATTTAATCCTTGACTTGTGTTTTGGAGACATTTTTAAACATCTTATCTTTAAACAAATGTCGTTATATTAATACCTATCAGTAGGTATTTATACAGGGTGTAAAATTGTAATCGTTAAGTGTGCACAGGCGATTATTCCGTAAAAAACTTTAAAATGATATTGAAAGTACTAAACCTAATGAGTAAAATGATCATAATAACTTTTTAAAAATAAAACGAGAACAGTAATTATAATAAAAGAGTTTAATTTAAACCTCACAATTTATCCGAAACTTATTTGCATAAATATTAAATTTGCGAATTAATATTATGTATGAAAAATTGTAAAATTACCGCGCAAATAATTCGGTCGTTCAACTCATTTGATGACCCTCGATCGTTTTGGGACTTATTCCGCCGAACTTCGTACAGGGGAGCAGAATAATGAAAATGGGTTCGTATATTTGGGACAAGGTAACAGGAATTTATATAAAGGAACCCTATTATATTCGCATGAAATATTCGTAGAATTATTGGATCGGATGGAATTTGATTTTATAATTTGGGATACATAGAAATTGTTAATTATTTGTATGTAACTATGTATATTTTTATTGTAATAAGTGGCTTCTGTATAGTGTGTAAAATAATAATAACTAAGAGATAATGTCTCAAGTTGTAACATACAAGTATGTTTTTAATGATTTCGATCATGGGACACATTATGAGCATACTTGTACATGTTCAAGCAAATTGATTACGAATAGCATTTCGTGAACTTATTTAACTGATGATATTTAATAATTAAATTACTAGTTAATATTCCTAACGTTAATTACAACTAACAATTCACTCCAAGTTAATAATGGATCTCTAGTCTTCAGTGCCGGATTAAGCCAGCGCGGGGCCTGTAGCAAATTCTGTCAAGAGGCCCTTCGTTTGCTATAGTTTCTCAAGTTAAAGGGTATTAAATAAAACAAAACTATTACAAATAAACTTTTCTGCATTTAATACGGGCAAATTTAGAGATAACACTTTCACTATCGACTTCTTTAAGCAAATTATACTCTATATTCATCAAAGTAAGGTGATTAAGACGTTCTTGGCCCATCGTGTTTCTTAACTCGTTTTTAATACGTTTTAACGTTGAAAAAGAACGTTCGCCACTGCAGTTAGTGATCATGAGAGACAAGTAAATGCGCAAGGCAATTTCTACGTTTGGGATAAATGTAAATTATCTGTAAATTATGAATAATAGGTAATAGAAAACATAAATTTATGTATGGTTGCTTGCGCTAAAAAAGGAAGCCACTCAGGATACCTGAGGCATAATACCTTAACACTGATTTTCAGTGACACCTTACGACATCCACATTGTCAGCTGCTTTACTGGATAATAAATAAATATAATTCCTGAATAATAATAATTTTGTCATATCCATCACGGAGTTCAAATGAATTAAATCGCGGGCGAAAACGACTCTGACGTTTTTAAGCTATATAAAAGTAAGAAAAAAAAAGTATTATGCTTATTAAAATTATCTTATAATGATCATGAACCTTTATTGCACTATACAAATAATCACATTCACGATCGAAAAATCCAACAGCACTACCTCGAAGATCTTTTAACCATTTTACCGTTTTACCCATAAAAATGGCAAATTCATTTTCAAAATACTGGCAGCATACGTTGAAGTTTTGTATTCCTTCGTATATGTAAAATTATTATTTGTATACAAAATTAAATAAGCCAAATAATCTACAGAGAACCTGTAAAACGATGTTTAATCTTTTTGTTTGTTTTCGGGAACAAATTTTACAGCGTTTTAATATCACAAGACAGCATTTTTTTACTAAAATAGCAAACCCCTTTTGACGTATTGCATGACACTATAATCGCTATAGCACTGGCGGAGGTTCGTATTCGTTTTTGATTTCGTATTTTCTTTGACAAGGGCGATGGATGATTGTCATGCTCCATCTGCCTTTTATTTTGTAATCTAAGGTTTGATAGTCGATAGAATCCTATTTTATTTGATCGGGTTGTTACGACTAGCTCGTTCGATGACAATATCAGGGGATTCCCCTGTTAGTTTTGCCGTGCTACCAACTTGCGTGTAGCGCAGTGCAAGCAGTACAACACAACTTTTGGTGTAGCCAGCGCTCAATTGTAGAAACGTGGTAAAATTTTAAATTATTGTTGTAGATTTTGATACCAACGTTTCTCGTGGTAGGTACGTGTATTTTTTTTACGGTACGTGTATTATAAATTGATATTTTTTTACGGTCAGACAGGTATTAGACCGCGGGGCCCCCCGAGTCGCGGGGCCCGTAGCATTTGCTACTCTTGCTACGTGGCTAATCCGGCACTGCTAGTCTTAGATATAACAAAGATTGCAACCGTTATCTCACGTATATGAAGTTCTTATTCATTAATTTGGGGGTTAGTACCTCGACTTGCGGCGATGTGTTGAAAACTCCGGCTGAGTGATCTTACTCATTCATATTATTGTTATTTTCCAGCTATGGGCGCAGCGGCAACACGGTGGGCGAGTACCGGTCGGGCGCGCGGATGTCGCTGCTCGGCTCCGCGTACCTGCCGCCGCCGCCCGGCCCGCCGGCCCACCACCCGCCGCCCGCGGACCCGCCGCCCTTCAAGAAGATCCGGCTGTCTGCTGAGCGGCCGCACCAGTCGCACCAGCAGCACCAGCCGCTCAGGGTCGATACTAGAGTAAGTTCGTGGTGGTGTAGACCCAGCATATACATACATTATAACTTATAATATACTAATATTATAAACCTGAAGAGTTTGTTTGAACGCGCTAATCTCAGGAACTACTGGTCCGATTTTAAAAATTCTTTCGGTGTTAGAAAGCCCATTGATCGAGGAAGGCTAAAGGCTATAATATCATTACGCTAAGACCAACAGGAGCAGAGTCACGCGGGTGAAACCGCGAAGCGCAGCTAGTAACTTATAAGCTGTTAATTTAATAGTCCACTGGATATAGGCCTCTAAAGCACGCCACAGAGCCAAATCACATACACACACTACACATTGAAAACATATTCAGACATCCTGTTTGAATAGGGTCAGACTGCTGCTGACGGAGTCGCAAATCCTCCATCATAAAAAAACTATGATATGATAGTTTGAGAAGGTGAAATTATCTAAAACGACCAATCACCAGTGGTCTGTACATCTGTCATACACCATTGCACTTAGAATGTTTATTTTTGAAAACAAACTACTGAAAATCACGTAAATATTATGTAATAATATTATATATACTAGATAATATGTTTCAATTAAACCCATCTTTAGATAAAGATGTTGTTGTCACAAATACACTTCTTTTAAAATGGTAATTAGTTGTAACTTATGAGCATTAAATAACTTGGTAATTACAAGTAATTGAATACCATTAATATTGAACATAACTTTAATTACAATATATTATTATAATTAAATGAGAAATTGAGTGACAGTATAATAATTAGCAAGCAGGATTCTACTTATTAGTTTGGAAACTTGCAAGTTTTGATATTTCACACTAATGATAATGTTGAGATTATTTATTACAGTTGGATTTATCTTATATTTTAACTTGAGTTGCATATTTATAACAAATAATAAGAATAATCTTTCAAATAGTGCAAATAGCTGCGAGGGAAAAATCTATCGTTATCGTTATTTAATCCAAAGAACTTCATGTTATTTTTTATCATAATTGATTGTAGAATGTGACCCATATTTACACACTTTATATGTGAATAATTTATGAACAAAACTACTGCTATAAGTACTCGAAAAATATATGTATTTTGTAGTTTTCTTTAAGTTTTTATTTCTATAAAAGATAGCCATTTCTATTTTGAAAACTGATAGACCAATTTATACTTTAGTTTGTTGTTCATATTAGTATAATCCCAAGAACCGGAATAACTACCACAGATATATGAACTATTGACATTAATATTTTGAGACATACTTATAAAAAATAATTATTCTATAATTCCAGGAGCCCGTTATGAACTCTTATAACACGGTGGAGGTGCTCTCACCGAACCCGCCCTCAGAGCCGACCATCGAAGACCAGAACTTTCGCACCACCAAAGATGATCTGTTACAGCAAATATCTAAGGTAGCTATTGTTTTTATTTGCTCTTAAAGTTGGTTATAGTGTGTGCAAATATAGGATGATGATGCTATTAACATTTATTCGTTATTCTGAAGTTCAATGAAGAAATATATTATGATTCTTTGCTATTCTTGAGGACTATAGTCTATGTTATGGAAATAACGGAGAATGGTGTGGATATAAGACTCAAAAAAACAACCCAATAAATATACATATGTCATATGTCGGTTCTATTAAAAAAATAATAAAGTAATGATAATAATTCATTAATACAATGTAAGCTTGAAACTATTTATTAATGTAATGGTAATCCTTCTTCTACTGTAAATACATATGAATATTATAGCTTTTACCCCAACAATTAACAACATTAATTAACATAAATAAATAAAAATAAGTAATATTAAAACCCCTTTTACCTTCCAGGTGGATAGAGAGATGGCGCTGTCGGAGGCCACGTTAGCCAAGTTAAAGAAGAAGCAAGAGGAACTAGAGCAGACGGCCTCCAAGCCGGCCGCGGCAGCGGAGCCCGAGGAGGCTCCGCCCCGACACAGGAGTCTGCCGCAGTGTATATATGCTGATAATAGGAAACGGGTCAGTGAAAATTGGATTTTTTTGTGAAATGTAAATCTGTAACTCTTGCCTCAAAATGCACACATAAAACTAGAGGCAAAATTTCACACATAAACATAGTTATTTATTCAACTACATATTACATTTTTTAACAAAACCTTCGAATTTCAAAGAAAAGGAAAATATGATCGTCAGTCAAATTTGAAATTTCTAAAATAAAAGTGTAGTTCTTGCAATATAGTTCATAAGTTTCAAGCAAGTGTAAGCTCACGTGTTATTCTGGTACATAAGCTACATCATTGCCAAGAATCATTCAAATAGGTTCCGTGGTTTTCGCGTGTAACAGTAACAACATACACTCATACATTCTTGTAAACTGTTACATTTATAATATAAGTAGGATAGAGTTATAATGATATTATTATTCTAATTTATATTTTATATTCCAGGCGGCAGCAGGGCACGCTGCGCTCGCGCACCTCGGGCCGGAAGTGACGTACCCGCTCTACAACCAACCGCAAGACACGCTCATATACCACGAGAATATCCGCAAACACAAGAGCTTCCGGAAACGGTTAGCAGACCATTTGCGGGCTGTCAGGCTGGAGGCGGAAAAGGTGGGTTTTGTTAGAAATGGGAGATTATGGGTTGGGGTTAGGCAAATGGTTGGTGTAGTTCTACTAAAAGATTGGTGTAACTACTAAAATATTGGTGTAACTACCAGAAGATTGGTGTAACTATCAAAATAATTTGGAAAATACAATCTATCTTTTTTATTACTGTATGTTGTCCATGAAAAAGGATTTGTGTTTCACTACTAACTGATTTTTATGCACTGCTTAGCTTCTAACTTTGTGTATGATGGTAAAAACAAGATATAATAATTTATCCTTTAAGCATGATTGCCATACAATACTGAAAACAGGATCCTACAACTTTATATATATTTTACTAGCTGTGCCCCGCGGTTTCACCCGCATTGCTCCGCTCCTGTTGGTCTTAGGGTGATGATATATAGCCCTTCCTCGATAAATGGGCTATCTAACACGGAAAGAATTTTTCAAATCAGACCCGCAGTTCCTGTGATTATTTATTTATTTATTTTACAAAGGATAGCCAACAATTGCTAACACTAATTATAGACAATTAGACATACAAGGAAAATGCAATTTAACAAATCAAGTGCAACAATTAATTATAGGCTAACACCACATGCCTTTAAAAACGGTTATGATTTAAGAACAAAAAAAAAAACTGATAGCTACACAAAATAACGTTTAACAATTTTCAATAAAATATCTATTTAAAAAATAAAGTCAGTCATATTAAAATTATCGCTTTCAAACAAACAAATAAACTCTTCAGCTTTATAATACTAGTATAGATGCAGCCCCTTAATAAGTTTGAGCATACTACAAAGAATAACACAATTATTAACTAAATAATTCTCTTAATTTCCAGAAAGAAGACGCACTAGCGGAAGCATACAGTCGGCGAGCAGCCGAATGGATGCGTCGTGTAGAAAGACTGGAACAAGGACAGAAAAGGAAAGCCAAGGATGCAAGAAATAGGGAGTTCTTTGAGAAGGTATAATTTAATTATTGGTTACTTATATTGTAGTAAATAATATGAAAAAATGAATAGGTATAAGTTTAGATAGATAAATAGGCAATTTGACTTTATGAGAATGAATATAATGAGATGTATTATACTTCAGAAAAATAATACACTGATTTAACTTGTAGACAGAGTAGTTAAAAGTTAAATGTAGCTTATATGTCATATTAGGTTGATATCTAGATAAAGATGGCAATGATAGTCTTGAATGGCAGAATATTATGTTGTAAGCTGTGGTTGTAAGCATACTTATAATTTGTTATTAGTTATTACCAACCAAGAAACCATGTTCTCACTCAATTTGCATTCGACCGTTTATAAAATTCATTATAAACAGATTATTTATAGCAAAAAATACATAATTTCTCTAACAGTGTAGGTACTGTCGCAATAATATCCTATTTATTAACTTCTAATTAAGTATTCGTTAATAGAGATATCATTTACTATAATCTCTCTAAGAATATCTAATGATAACAACATAAATAATAACTGTCAAATCATAAGTATTTAAAAATCTTACTTGTCCAAAACCCAGGTATTCCCTGAACTCCGGAAACAGCGTGAAGAAAGGGAACGTTTCAACCGGCTCGGAGCCCGGGTCAAATCTGAAGCGGAACTGGAGGAGATAGCTGATGGTCTACATGAGCAGGAGCATGAGGACAAGAAGATGAGGT
>CAJQZM010036196.1:0-30873 GCA_907164665.1 Colias nastes
GTAGTAGTACCCTCATTTTTTGGTTTAAATTGACCGGGCTATTTAATATATGTATTCGATTTTGTTTGTCTGTTTTTCACGAAATGCACAAAACGGAACTTTGGATTCGACATAGAAATCAAAGGTATCTTAATGCTTAAGTCATATAATAAAAGCATGTATGAAAATATACTATAATTAAAACTATCGCCAGTATTTCACACGTGTATTTTTTCATACCCATTTGATAAAAACCTCGTATGCTAACATCACAAACAGACAACCGTTTTATTTATTTGTATGGATACAAGAACATATTCCAACCGCCACAACCGTCAACTAAATATAGAACATAATATACTATTTAGCATAAACAACAATAGGTCTTATTTAACAAAAAACACGACCATACGGGTGAGCGCTATAGCAATATACGGGTGGAGTCAATGATCTTAGAAATCGCACTTTATTACAAGGTCATAAGGATGATAATACATCACCGCAAGTTCTTAGTGGTGTTTAGTGAGCGCTCAACAGATGGCGCTGTGATTAAAAAGGATTAAGTCGGAATTTGTGAGGGGTTGTGAAATAATATGCATTTATATTTGAGTTTCGCTTCTACACTGTTTCGAAATGCTGATTTAATTCACAGCTCGTTTTTAATTTACGCAAATATTTAAAAATAAATTGGTGTATCCCGAATTATAATTTTCTATTATGTATTAGATACGGTTTTGATATTTTAAGACCTAACAATATCTCACAACAATCTGTAAGCCTATTTGCGTTTTTCTCAATACGTAAAATAAATTCTCACCCTGTTCCGATTTATTAAAATACTATAACATAGGCTAATTACACAATAGAGACTAGCCCACTATACACGATAGTCAAAAGTATGTGGTCTGATGTCTTATTTTTGTATAGGTACTTGTAAAAAATAACGGAATTCACCACACTTAAAAAGACAAGTACGACTGATCATTTTTGTCTACTTCTGAAAATATCAAATGCGAAAGTTTGTGAGGATGTGTTTGTGTGTGTGTGTGTTTATTACTCTTTCACGCAAATACTACTGAACCAATTACAATTAAATTTAGCACAGATATAGAGGGTAACTTGGATTAACACATAAGTAGGATAGGTTTTATCCCGGAAATGCCACGGGAACGGGAACCATGCGGGGTTTCCTTAGACCACGCGGGCGAAGCGGCGGGCGGAAATCTAGTTTAATATAATTCACACTTTCAAAGACTCAGTACGACGTATTTTTAATAACCTTTTACCTTTCCCCTATAAATATCTATACGTATCATGGCTGTTAATTAAACCACCACTTCCCTTCGACCAGTACGTTCCATCAAACGCATAATTATTGGTGATTAAAAATCAATTTGAGCCCGAGCATCGGTGTTAGTTCACTTTTATATATTCCCGTTAATATTTTATAGTTATTTCTGAGGGCTTATTATTAGTTTTGTGTTACATTTATGGCTGATATAAAATGAAATGTTTTGGTAGGCTTAAAATATTTTTGTAGCGAAGCTATGAATTTTTAAGTCTCTTGACTTTTAGGACGTTTATTTGTTTTGTGACGTGATTTATTTCTGGTATTATAGTTTTCATACGTAAAATATAGTAAAAATGTATCAGATAACAAATAAACACTTTTTCTAGAAACATTGAACGTTTGCAACCTTCTTCACGCTTACTGACAGGTAAGGATGTGAAAAGGTTGTCACAACTATAGTAAAAAACTATAGAATCGATAATTTAATTTTTTTAGATACGACAGTCTACGATATAGTCGAATTAAAATAATTATATTTTGTGAGTTAAGAAATGTTAAACATAAAAAAATAGACAGAACTACTAGAAACGTTGATTAGTAAAGAGTAAAATGACTCAATATTTACATTAAAAATTTTTACATACAATTGTCAAACAACAATAAATATAATCCAACATTTTCAAGGTCCCCAAATAATTAGGAAAGTACCACAATGAATTATTTATCCTTCCACATACAGAAAGGGCAACTATAAAACGTAGAATTTAAGGCTGGGGTGCGAAAAATTCCGCTGGTTTATGTGAACGTACGTATTAATAATTCATTTGTAATCCCCAAGTCTGCGGTGAGCCTAAAGTGTATTTCGGGGGTGACCATGTTTTATTGAAAACAAAGGACAACTTTGTTGCCATTGTTTTGGTGAACGGAGCGCGTTTCGGGAATACGGACGATAATACCGGCTATTCTGAATCTTGGAGTAGGTTACGCGAATTTTACATTTTGTGTACCTATTGTGAATGTACAAGCAAGGTTAAACAAGTTTGAATATAATGAAAATTCTGTATTATGAGCGTACATTGAGCGCTTTGAACAAATATATTTCGATTGCTAGCTTGACTTTATACAGCAAGACGATACTATAAGTTTGTTATCAGAAACAGATATCACTACATAGTATAAAAGTCACTTTTTCTGTCCCTATGTCCCTTTGTATGCTTAAATCTTTAAAACTACGGAACGGATTTTGATGCGGTTTTTTTTAATACATAGAGTGATTCAATAGGAAGGTTTTAGTGTATAATTTATTAGGTTTGAGACAAAGCGGGCGAAGCCGCGGGCGGTAAGCTAGTAAAAATATATATGAATTACTTTGTCATTTATAGTATCTGTCTTTCGTATTATTTTATATTTATTTTTTATCTCTTCCTTGCAATGAGCAAATTTAAAATAATTTCGTCCCAAATAAATGGAAACTCATACCCACCCCGCGCTATCTTATTCGCCCCCAGACGAGAAATAAAATTCCCACCCGCTTTTCCAAAGGAAAATCTTTCGAATGAAGTTTTCTCGGAGTAAGAAATTAATTATTCGCTAAATCGTTAAATACTTCGTTTAATGATGGAAAGAGCTTTCAAAAGGGAAAAGAAAAAAAATACGAAATACTCGCGGGAATATTAGAAAAAATATATGAATAGAAAATTTTCGATAAGAGTAGCTTTTAAAATGGGAATTGATGTAGTGTTTTTATTTTGCTTTAGGCTATCTCGCAATTTGTATCTACCGGAGATAGTTTTATTTATTATTTTATGAATAATTCATAATGGTCGGAGATAAATCACAAATGAGTGTGGAGTAAGTACACAGGAAAGTATATGCTAATTGCAAAGTACCTAGATATTATATGAACAGTAAAATGTTCGGATCTGTTCTTAGTTAGTTATTGTGTTTTCATGTGATTCATACAAAAATTAGGTTTTCTACCTGAGTTATCGATTCATCATTTAACTATACATATAATTTGTTGGTATAGGAGGCCCGTGTCCCAGCAGTGGTAACGCATATGGGCTGGTGATGATGATGATGATGATATTTAAAAAAATCTCTCGTGGTGTTGTGCTACACCTACAGACTAAATGCTAAGTTTATTTTGTCTTAAATTTGAGTGATTTTATATATTAACAACAAGTTATTTAAACATTTATGTTATTCCTATACAATAAATAACATTCATGTTAACTAAACACAAAAACAAACATACATTTATATATTTTGCGATTTTCCGTAGAATGTCACATCCGCAAAGCAAAAAGCTAGTGAACTCGAAACTAATCGCCATATTTTTTCTGTATATATGAGAAAAAGTGCCGTTCCTCGGGTCAATGTCAATGGAGATAATATTTCGTTTTTGCTTTGGCAATATCCTTTTACTTAATACAAAAATGTATCCCTATTTCCCTTGGTCACGGTATCACGCGTGAACAGCTGGACCGATTTCGCTAATTCTTTTTTGTTAGATAGTTGTTATTGACAGAAATGAATATCTGAAGTAATTTACGCCATAGATTTAAATTAAGAAAACAACGGCTACAACAAGAAAAAAACAACAATTCTGTCGGACCAGCTACTTCTTTTATGTTTAACAGCTTATTGAGTTTCCTCTACGTATCAAAAAATAACAAAAATATAGTCTTATGTACACAAAAACATCCACACTTTCCTTTCAAGTTCACAAACAAGCAACAAATTACGTCCATCGTCATTACGTATTAAGGCGTCAAAGAATAAAAAATAATCAGAACTTCCAAAAGATTTCTCGTAAAATAAAATAAAACGCGCCTTCATTACCAAGGGATGGGGGGCAAACAAAAAACCGTCTCATCGCAAATCTGCCTCCGAACATCTGAGACCGGCCTACGGTAAATATTTAACATGTCTCCTGGCCAACAGTTTAATAAGTTATATTTAACTAGCCGAATCTTGCGACTTTGTTCGTGCGAAATGATTCTTTAGCGTTGAATTAGCCTTGCTGTAATTTAATAAAATCTTTACGTTGTTCGATAAAAATAGAGAGAAAAAAAATGGATTATGTGTATCTATGTAATAGACAATAGTGATACTTTTAGTGTTACCGAAAACTCGTATTCAGTGTTGTTCAGTATTAGAACATTGCATAGAATCTTTTCGAACGCACTAAGAACAACGAAAGAACAACGCCTGTTTACATTTAAAGAATTTGACATAGTGGGGTTAGAATGAGCATTCGCTCGATTGATGTAAATGCACCGTCAAATAACAACATATCTAATTACAAATGAATTACATTTATCCGTTAAGTTTCCACAATACATGCTTCTTTTCATTGAAAATTGATGCGTAAACTTTGTAAATATCCGAAACATTCAAACATATTTATCTACTTTCTTTGAGAACTATCATTACGTTTTCTATAAATAAACAAAATGGCTGATAAACTTGGCAAAATGGGCATTCAACCCTCAACTAAGCGCGGTTTACACAAATTGAATTATAATAATAAATTAACCCGCTCCCAATACTAAGTTTACAGATTCATACATAAAGTAAATAATTTAAATCTCAAAGCTTACGTGGATTACGCGAGTTAGCCCAGAATCCAGTGTTTACCTGCAAACAGAAGATAACAGAGATAAATATACACTTATAACTTACTATTTGATTATATCAATTACGCAAGACTACTGTATGGATTTGAATGTAATTTCACTCCGATACATTTAAATGAATATATTATTATATAGTCATTCGATAAATTTAGCTATTATAGCGACTCATATTATGTAGATACATTTATAGTTAACTAGATTTCGAAAACTCGCATAGTTCCCGTTCCCGTGGGATTTCCGAGATAAAACCTATCCTATGTGTTAATCCAAATTACCCTCTATATGTGTGCTAAATTTCATTGTAATCGGTTCAGTAGTATTTGTGTGAAAGAGTAACAAACACACACACATCCTCACAAACTTTCGCATTTATAATATTAGTAGGATTCCTCAAGACTTATAAAACAAAATCAATCATCACAGCATAGAAAATAACAACGAAAAATAAATCGATGCCCCACAAAACACAAGTTTCAATAAAAAGAGAAACAAAAACGTTCCTTTGAAAGGGTGAATGAAAGGGTGGTGACTCGGCACTATTTCCGTACCTGCATCACATTACTCAAGCGAAACAACAAAATATATTCCCAAATGAACATTACTAATAAACAAATTGTATATGTAAATAAACGCACTATCCATCCGTCTCTTTCGAACCGCAAAAAATTCTTTAGGTTAAAATAAAACTAAAACATTAAAAACAATCAAAGAGCATGTCATCAAAGCAAAAGAAAATGGGCTTGCGCTTTGCAAAATTGCCCTTTATAGTTATGATGAAATAGAGTGTAATATGGCGTGTGGGATATATTGTTTATCTTGTACAGTGGTGGTAACCCCACGTGGCACACAACGCTCCAGAAATACACAACATAAACACTGCAATGTGTTCACGAATATATGAACACTTGGCCGACTTATATATAGATGCACAGGCATGTATTTAGGTGAGCTTTGAGGCCCTGAGTTAAGGCACCGCACTACATAAACACGGATTCTACGTTTTGCATTCCAATTAATAAGATTGTCGTACAAAACGATATAAATGACAGAAATAGGGTTAATTCACGTTATACTGTAGTTAGAACTAACACTACAAATGTAAATTTCCTATACATAATCCATACTATAATAATATATAAAAATGAATCGCAAAATGTGTTGGTAAGCGCATAACTCGAGAACGGGTGGACCGATTTCGATAATTCTTTTTTTATTATATTCCTTGAAGTACCAGGATGGTTCTTATGTAGAGAAAACATAAATATGTACCACGGGCGAAGCCGGGGCGGACCGCTAGTAATAATATAAATGCGAAAGTAACTCTGTCTGTCTGTCTGTTACTCAATCACGCCTAAACTACTGAACCAATTTTCATGAAATTTGGTATGGAGATATTTTGATACCCGAGAAAGGACATAGGCTACTTTTTATCCCGGGAAAATGACGCAATCCCGGAAATCCCACGGGAACGGGAACTATGTGGGTTTTTCTTTCAAAACGCGGGCGAAGCCGCGGGTGGAAAGCTAGTAATTAATATTTATGTTTTAAACTATGGTTCTTGATTTTATATTGGATATGTGTAAAATCATGAAACAGATATGTTTTAAAATACTTGATATATATATGTGTATTAACGTACTCATCCCCTGATATATTTAATTCATTTCAGTAATACACTAAATATTAAGAACGTAGTACTTATTGGTAAAATTGGGCTAGTCCGGCCCTGGCAAGCTGCGTCTGAGCAAGATGTTTTCAAATATCTTTTTGTCGTGAACTTCAATGGATCTTTGGCTTCTGTCTGCTCGTTTATGTTCGATAGATCATAAATTTTATATTATTTTGGGCTTTGAAAAACCAATATCTGTTTGATGTTTTTGTTTAATATACATACATATTATTTTACGTGTTAGGATGCACGTACCTACTTTTCACTATTAAGTACATAGATTACAGAATGATTCATATATTTACGAGTGCTGTAGTCGGAATTTTGTGGCCGGTTAAGAAATGAACGTATATTTTTAGTGGGAAATCTATCTTTCATAGTACCTATTATTTATTTGTACTGTAAATTCTATGGTGTTACCTATATTATTTATATTAGGGATTTTAGTGTTTCTGGATGAATATGTATGAAAGGATTGATCAAAAGTATATAAATAACAAGCTATACATGGTTTTACGGTCACGGTCATATTATAGTGTTGCTTCCACGAATCGCGATGATACAAACATCGTTATTTCTGTAATACAATGCCGATTTATTAAAATACATGTGAACAGAGAAAAGTTATTGAGATTAATAAAGGTTGAATTTCGACCACCGCGACCGGCCGAGTTGTGTTCCTAGTTTTAGAAACAACAAATCTTAAGAAAATTATTACAGACACTAGATTAATTGACTCTCAAATCAACATTTACAATTGGTGCAACTCTAAAACTGTAGTCATAAATTCCGACCCCCATACAAGTGCCATAGATCTACGAATCTATAGACGTGCCTATAGGGATGTAGGCTCCAGGTGATTAGGGTTCGACCGACGTCAACGTCAGGCACCTCAGAAGGTACTTCACTTAATAAGGTTCTATATATCGTTAGCGCTAAATTAAACGGTCAGGTTGAGCTTTGTGCAAATTTAGATTGCTTTCAATATCAGACGTTATGTAAATCGAACTGTAAAAGTTTCGAAACGTGTTTGTTATAAAAAAAATTCAGTAAAAAAAATGTTTATTTAACATAACTTGCAAGGGAAACAGGCACATTTGCCGTCTCTTTTCTTTTTACGGTGTTAGAGCGAGATGCAGTATGTATTTCCGGTAAAGAACTATGATAATAATATTTAGGTTGCAGATAAAAACTCATTTACATGTAACGTATATGATGCGAGAAATAATATAAAAACATATAATATGTCCTCCCTTATATGCACTCCACACTTTATAAACGTTAGTAACATCATTAATATTGAATTATTAATTAATCCCTTTAAACCACGTACAAAAAAAAATCAACTAAAACACTAAAGTAAACTCAATTAAGTAAATACGTTTCGAAAACGGTCGTTCCACCATCATTCATACATATTAAAAAAATACCCTATGATTAATCCTTAATTTAACATACCTACCTGTATAACCTACCCATTATTAAAAAAAAAACAAAACATGGGCAGAATGTCTCAAGGCATTGCTCTAAAAAACACTATAGGACCTTTGTTGCGATGGTCAGTGCTCCCAAACAAAACAAGACGACCGTAACAGGTCTGAAACCAGTATTACAAGATATCTTCCCAGTCTGGCAAAGTGTAGGCACTTTACATTACTAATCGAATATCAACCTTATCACAAGGTTATAAAGCTCAATTTCCATTGGTGGGTAATGTCGATCGTTTTAAAATGGCTGCTATGATTTAAAATCGTTTCGATTTCTTTAGGAATTTCGTGGTCACGTGTTCGGGAGACAAATTTCGGAGAATCGTTTTTGTTCGTCTAGTATTCGGGGCTGCGTTTCCGTTGATAATAATCACAATCGTTGATTCATGTTATTTGACATATATATTTTAATCACATACATGGGTAAGTTTCGTTGGATGTTCGATTAAATTACGCTAAAGTTACATTGCCTTAGCGTAATTTCATCTGGCTGCCATAGAGATAGGTTATGGTACTTACCTTTTTCTATAAATACAACGCGAGTAGACCTAATTTTAATTAATGCACCCCTAAATAATAATAAAAAAATTATACATAATAAGTATGTAGTAGGTATGATAATTCTAAATAGAATAAAAACAAGGACATTGAATATTAAAAGGCACAAATTCAAAATGCAAAAGAACAAGATTTATAAGGGAAAATAAAAATAATCTTGGCTTGTTTAGCCAAGAGGCGGGAGGCGGAGAGTGTCCGTTCTGTAGCGTTTACGGTTTAGCTACTATTATGTATTCTGTGCTTTTACTTTCATTGTCATTTGTTTTTTTATCTCTTCTATGTATTTTGTTTTATCTTTTTTTTTTACTTTGTTATAAGTATCTCACTTCATCCAAAGAATAAATACATATACCTACGAAATATTTATTTATTTTCTTCCTTTACAACTGATCTTTAGCATCAATCGTCTTTGCGACCTTGAAACGAGAAAATTGTACGAATCATACATACGATAAAACATTCATCTATAATAAAAGAAACAATGACTAAAACAAAACAAACAAACTGTACACAAGTTGAAAGCCTTCCTTGATATTACCGTATTCGGAAAAGTTTTTAATATTTAATAAAGCGAAGTTTCTCTCTTCTAAGAAATACGAAGCCTTCCGCAACAAATGTTAAGAATATGTTGTTCAATTATTTAAGTTCGAGATATTTTTGTTATTCTAAAACATGTAATTTAATATTAGGTCTCTTTTATGTGTTTTATTATATTTAAAGCATTTTAGGAATACAAGGACACTCAAAAGTTTATTAAAAATTTGGATCTAAGATACCTCACGATTTTTAACGAGATTCAATCGTGTATTTTCATTAAGGTCATACCTAATTTAAATCCAATCTGTACAATGTACAATATTTATAACTTAAAACATTAATCTATACTAATACTAATAATATTATAAAGCTGAAGAGTTTGTTCGTTTGTTTGAACGCGCTAATCTCAGGAACTACTGGTCCGATTTGAAAAATGCCATGCGGGTGAAACCGCGGAGCGCAGCTAGTAAATTAATAGAGATTGGAATTAAAGGACACTGCAACGGGTTTCAGACGTGATCTTGATGATGATCTTTTATCGATGACCACTATTCAGATTGTACCAGTTCAAACTAGAATATTTCAGATATAAATTAAAAATGTCAAACAATGACACCCTATCAGAATGTCAGACAGAATTTAATCTTCATATTCACCCAAAATCATCTTAAATTATACAGAAAACGGTCCGTCAGCTATTTCCACACGCGTCTGCGCCATAACATTGAAAACGCATCCAATTTTGTAACGCACGCTTCAAGAGCAACTATAAATATGACGAGACCACAGCGAACATTCAAGGACATAAAAATAACCAGAAAACATATGGGATATAAAAAAGGAACGAGTCACCGTCGACCGGTGTAGGAAGACCCGTGTCGGGAAGGACGTCCTTTATCTCGTGTAGGGGAGTGCTCAATCGAGATGGGTCAACTTATACTGGCCGTTACAACCAGTTTTAAATGAGCTCGCCTGTCCTCTGTCGAGTCGTGTTGCGATGATATGCAGGGGTCAAGATACAATGGTGGTACAGTCACCCCAAGGAAAAGGTCTCGTGGTCAGTGACCATGTCTCAGAATAGCGCATGCCTACCTGAGCGGGCGCAGGCTGCGTTTGACGTCATAGATCATCGCACTTGCATGGGTTTTACTTGATTTTTGTTAAACAGGTACTTGCTGGATCGGTTAATATTGCGAAATATTTGAAAATCTGTTTACGCTCCTTTGAAGTTAAATTTGTAACGTGTAGTAAATTTATTCGAAATGCTATGAGTTATTGGTATAAACAGCTAAAGGAACATGTACACAGTAATCGTCACAAAAATAAATAAAACATACATAGAAAGAGAAGGATAATTTTACTAAGATTTGTTTACATACTACACATTATTTGAATTGCTTTTCTCAAATATACATATTATCCTTAAATGAAACATGAAATAGTTATATAAACAAAGGTTTTATCTCCATGACAAATATACCACAGTTCGTCACAATAACAAACCAATCGTTACTGCTTACGTCATATTATTTACATGAAAACAGCTGATATTGTAATAATATTGTTATATGAAATTAATAACAAACGAAATAAAGTTTTCTACAAAATTACTTTAAATACGCAAATATTTTATGTCACATATTTTTTTTTATAATTAAATATGTTAGTATTGCATAATGTTCGGCTATTACGAATAAACTTGCGAATTAAAATTGATCAAGGAAATATTAATTAAATAATATTTTGTATGTCGTCGTGCAACGAAAGATTACGATACGAGTAGAAAATTAAGTCCATCTGTTAAAATATTATATAACAGGAATACAGCTCATACTGATAAGTATCACTACATACTTAGTATAAAACAAAGTCGCTTTCTCTGTCCCTTTGTATGCTTAAATCTTTAAAACTACGCAACGGATTTTGATGCGGTTTTTTTAATAGATAGAGTTATTTAAGAGGAAGGTTTTAGTATATAATTTATTAGGTTTTAGACAAAGCGGGCGAAGCCGCGGGCGGTAAGCTAGTAACATTATAAGCTATTGCCATAAATCACACTCACAACATCATAAACAAACACTACAAATGTGACATACAGCGAGCGATTACAACAATTGTAAATACCTAATTACAAAAATCTTCCGCATACATCCAACATGGAATGTTGCCAACGAAAACCTCTTCTAATATTAAAATGAAAACACAAAGAATATCTTGGATAGAAACATCAGCTCGCATTGTCCCTAGCTATTAGGGTTGGCACTTGTCACTTTTCTCGACTGAAGTGAAAAAGTAGGTGTTACAAACCAAAGGTTTACGTTGAACCCTCGAGAGCCGTTTAACCCTGAAAGATTCATCCGTCACAAGGGCTCTAACTATCCTTTTAAATGAATTCGTGATAAAGGGTCTCGCCTTGTATGAATTATTTCCTCATTTTAAATATGTAGTTGATTTTGGATTCTTGCCCTGTCTCTTGAGACAGCATGGGTTTCCTAGAATTGTAGAAAAAATCGTGTAAATAAGACAAAAACTAAATTTCTTTTCCTTTTTAAGTATCTAGTAGGAGCTACGTTTTCTTTTTTTTATTTAATATTGTAGATATTACAGTATTAACTTCAATATCAGCTGTGTTTATTACTCGTAGTTTGTCAAACAAAAATATCTTCTAACTTATTTTACGTACATACATATTTAACGTATTCTTATATATTATTATAAACATTAAAACTATGAATAGACAACCCTTACATGTATGCATTCCTAGTGGAACACGTGAGGTAATCTTATTATAGAATGTGCTTACAGAAGTATGTATTTCAAAGCTTAAACTTGAACTTTGATTTTAATGCCTTTGAATATTAAGTCTTCTATAGTAAACTGATATTTTCATATGTATAATATTTTAGATGTATTCTAGCCATTTAAGTAGATTAGAATAATAAGATATTACATACGAATGTGAAAAATGAATTTCACACAACTTAGGTCGTAGGTAACTCACGACAGACGACCTGGTCCGAGTGGCAGAGAGCCGCTGGATGCAGGCCGCCGGTGACCGGTCGTACTGGAAATCCTTGAGGGAGGCCTTTGTCCAGCAGTGGACGTCCCACGGTTGAAACGACGACGACGAGGTAGGTACGTAACAAATACACACAGAAAAGAGCTACTCAAAAGCATTTTGACATTTCATATTATTAAACATATTTTATTGTAATATATAGGTAGTAGATTACATAGGTACTATAGGTTCAAATGTTTTAAATACGCTAAAGTAAAATTACTTCCCGCCCTAAAACACTTAGTATCATTTCAAGAAAGATAAATAATAATTAATTTACTCCGGTTAATACTACAAGTGCCTATTAAATTATTAATAAACGAAGCCACAGTAAAATCTATGGACATACACAATATTTCATGTAGTAAGTACTATAACTTCAAAGTTAACTTAACCAAGTTACACATTACATTGTAAGTGAAAGCATTTAGTTTACGAGTACATTTTATTATCATACTACATTTAAACGTACTTGGATTTTACGTTAATTGCACTTTAAATGATTTAACTTGTCAAATAAAATGCGAAAGTTGGATGGAGATTTATCTTGAATTATTGTATCACATTGCATATTATATGAGTTTTGAAGGAACATAGTAGAATGCAATTTGAGTTACAACCATCATGTAAAATAAATAAAACAGAAATTATATAGACATACAAGGCTGGCAATATACTTTTTGAATGTATAATTGAGCCAAGTCCTGCCAAACGAAGTCACCACTCTTTAAAATAACATCTACCTATACATCTCATCTATATGTATACATCTTATCCCCGCCAGGCCAGAGCCAATATAAGTTTATCAGTATTCCTTCTCAAACACTTCTATACATATACATTATACATACTTATACATCGGACCTTACTTACACACATGCATCAAGATCACAATTTACGATCCAACAAAATTAACCTTAACATGTCGTACAAGATTTATTCCGAGGCAGTATCTGGGTGAGGGTACAATTCAGAGTTACCATACAAGCAGTTTTATTTCAAGTGTGGGAGGGTGATGGCGCTAGACGACCCATATAGCTCTGTCACTTTTCCACGCTGGAATTAATACTGCTTTTATCGTAACTTCTGGAGTCTGTAAATGAGAGAAGTTAAACTTTGTCGTTACTAACAGCCCAATCGACGGGTCAAGGCTTAAATGCGAGGCTGTAGTGTTTAATTGTGTTTTGGTGTTTAGTTTTTCTTATAATAGATCATTGTATGTAGAATGTTGAAATGTTTGCAGGTTATGTAACTGTTGTTTTATTTAGAAAAGACTGATATTTTAATAGTTGATGATGAAAAAGGTTATAAAAAGTTTAATTGATAGTAATTTGATGACTTAGTTCGATACTTAGAAATATGAACTTGAAAGAATTATGAATGAATAAAGTTCTGTGGTTCTAATTTCGCCTGTCTGCGCTATTTATAAAAGACAGACATTTAATAAATTAGTTAAATCCAAGTTGTTTCTTTAGATTTTTTTCCTTTACAAGTATCAATCAATCTTATCAATGAGCCTTTACCCTATTAAAAAGACGATTATAAAACATCCAAAACGACACAGCAGTTCTCTAGTACCACCAAGCATTCTATTTACATATATACAGCATAATAATACTAGCAATATTTTCTATGAATTAAGAGTTCAACTCAGCAGGTTGTATTATGAAGGTTGAGCGGAAACTCAGCCAGCCAATAATAATCCACTTCCGATTAATAAGATCCTGCACAATAAATCTTGATATGTATTGAATAATACAATATTTTCAATGCTTCGCTTGAAGCGTAGGTAAGGGCTTACATTTTTATTTAGAAATTTAATTTTTAAACTAGGTATTTTGTTCGTAGTTTTTTAAAGTATTGTATTTGTGACGAGGTAATTTTTCTTGAAGTAAGTTTTATTGGCATAAATATTCATTATTTTGCTTTGAGCAGTAAGCTTTACAAATAACTTCACTTATACTGTTAATAGGTTTATTTTAAGCAATTAGGCGGATTATATATAAACTCTTGTTCAATGACAAAACTTAGGGGATTTGAACCTACAAATAGACAAACATCTTGCTAAAGTAAAAGAAAAAGATATTAATTAAATACACTAATAATACCTTAATACGAAATCATACAAGCTTTTGCAGACACCTATTGAAAGACTGAGAAAGTATTTCTTTTATGATATAAATATTCAGGACAATTTACACACACGGCACGACCATACTAAGCTTTCGCTTGTGTTATGGAAACCAGATGGCTGATAAACATACATATATAATTGTTAAATAAATACTTATATAGATAATTAACACCCAGACTCAAAGCAAACATCTATGTTCATCACACAAATATTTGCCCCGGGTGGGAATCGAACCCACGACCTCTGGCTTGGAAGGCAGGGTCACTACCAACCAAGCCAACCGGTCAGTCTTATAGCTATAGGTAGTAAAGTTTATAATGAAAGAGTATCAAAGCCCTTAGCAACGACAGATATATATGTATGATAAGAATACGTTCTAAGAGTATTGAAATGTCATGAAAAATTACCATTCGCATGAAAATTTACACTTACGACGGTTCAAGGTTGTTCACGACCTGCCATGTTAATAAATTTGAATTACTATGTACATATTATAGAAAAAGATGTCAGTACCATCCTGAGTAAAATTAGTTATTAACAGGAAAAGATTTTAGATTTTGATCTTTTCTACGAAAGGTAAAATTAAGGAATTATTAAGACGATATCCTTTTTACGAGAAATAAGTTTATTTTAGTCTTTAATCACGAGATATCTTCCTTCCTAGACCCGATTCCATCCCACCGATTGCCGATAATTGCAAATATAACATACTTTTATAGCATTAACAAATTAAATAAAATAAATAAATAAAAAGAAAGTTAATTTCATATACGACCGTCTTAGTTCTCAAAACAAGATGAACGAACAATTCACTTAATTATCTATGACTAGCTTTCCGCCTGCGGCCTCGCCCGCGTTTTCAAAGAAAACCCCGCATAGTTCCCGTTCCCGTGGGATTTCCGGGATAAAACCTAGCTTATGTTGCTCAGTGAAGATGCAGCTTTCTAATGGTGAAATTTTTGAAATCGGTCCAGTAGTTTATGCGTGAAAACCATACATACATACATACATAATTACAAACCTTTCCTCTTTATAATATTAGTATAGATAGTATAGACATACATGATACAGCTATGAATTAGAGCCCAGCCCATCCATTGCCTAAAACCGAATATAGTCAAAAACATGTCTGTCATTAATAACCTCAAGAACGAACGTGTCCAAATATATAATTTGCATACGGGCGGATGGAGAGGATCCTGAACGTTCCACGAAACACCGCGATTTCCGACGCCCTTGTATTGTTTGGAAACTGTTTATATAAATACTCTCTTAAATAGAGGTTAAATAAACAATGGCATGAATCGGCTTTGTTTTATGTTGTCATTGATTTCGAACTAGATGTCAATGGAGACGCGTAAGACATAATTATTTTGTCTGAATTTCCGTTGCGACTAGTTTAAATCGAGACTAGATAACTGCGCAGGAGATAACTATACATAATATCAATAACTACACATAGCTTTCATTTATCAATGACAACAAACTCAAAAAGACGTAATAAAAATGAAGAAGTATGCGGCAAAATAGAAGTAAACATTCCAAATTACAAAATCTCGTCGCGTAGAATATTTTAGAAATAATATAGCTTCAGAACCTAGAAGAAGGCTAGATAGGTCACGGTGTGTCTCCTAATAGAGCGTTCTATACTTAAAACTTTGTTCGGTATACGACGGAGACAGAGAAACTTTTCATTTATCCCCTCTCTTCCAACATTACGCTATACTTTATGCGGGTAGGTTGATAGTAGTTGCAGTAGCAATTAGTCAACGTCAGCCTGTCGACGTGGAAACACCTCTTGGTCAACAGATTAATCTAGTAACAAGGCAATATACTTTTACATGTAATCACCCCACTTCGTATCGGTGTGAGGGACGCCTCATTTACACTGACCTTAAATTAGGTTGAATTTATTTATAGGCAACTAATCTTATGTGAGTGAATGCTTGTCTTTTTGGTTTACAAATAAAGTATTATTGTGAAGAGTTAAACAATTAGGTACTTGTGAAACGAAATAAAACAATTCAATTTAAATGTATACAATTTTGTCTAACACGCATCTCCATAATAGAATAACACAAGCTCACATTATACAACTAAAAAGATCCAAGATAAAGATGTCTGTAAAGATAAAGTTCATAATCTACTTAACCGAACAAACTGGAAACTCATCATAAACTTTTAAATATTCCGTACAAAATGACGCAGCCGTTTCGAAACAAAAAAGGCGTAAACAAAGAGTGTATTTTCGGTACATTTGATTAATAACTGCCGTTTTGTACCTCTGTCAGGTTCGAAATTATGAAAAAAGGACACGTCGCGTCATCTAACCCAAAAATCAGGGATCATTCAAGATGACAATGGACCAGTAATTATGTCAAATAGCCCGTATTACGTGTTCAGTAAGGGCTATATTGACCGCTGAATTCTTGAATGGCTTTTATTCAATTCTCGCCTTTACTCCGAATTTGATAAAGGGTGTATTCGTGTGAGTCTGATTGGAATCGTGGACAAAGGGTCTGTAAAAACAGCGTCCGTGGGAGGTCCTACGAGAGACTGGTACTAAACCTGAGGGATAGGTTGACTTATAAAATAGAAGATTCGATAGTAAAATATAAAGGAAGCTAGGACTAAAATACTATTTTATGACAGTATTGGGATTGTCAGTGGAGTGAATGAGGGTACGGTGTAGATTGAATTACGTGTAAGTATATAAGGCCGTAGGCAATTTATGTTGGTAGGAGTAGGTAACTTTAACAAATTTATTTTTATAAAGAAATGCATTCATAGTATCTATGTTGTTTCGTAGTCACGCTTTATTTCAAAATTAACGAAAAGCGGTTTGCTTTGTGTAATAAATAAATAATTATAATTACTTAACATTTTCAATGACATATATATTTAAAGATAATGACTAATTGACCTATATCCAGAAGGTGACTACGTGCCCAATCGAATGCATTACATCCAAAACGTCACAGCTATTTCGCACGTGTAAACGGATAAGCAAAATAATCTCATGTTTCAATTAATTATGCGGAGGCTTTTGCGCCTCAGATTGCATTGCTGTTGCTATGTTCGATAAATCTTAAGCAATAACTCGTTAAAATTTGTAATATAAATCTTTATATGTATTTATTTTGTTTAATGGAAAATTTTTGTTTAACAAATGAACCAAATAGCTTTCATTTCTTACTGCGTAGTTGTCGCTTAATTGTTAAAACAGAAGAAAACAAAACTTTACTTACTTCAAAAATACAAGTAATTTAGGTACAGAGTTTACTGATGTGAAAACATTTCCTTCCTTTTTTTATTAATATGTTTCCTTTGTCCCGATACATAATAAATAGATTCTGATGTGTGAATATTGAAGGTAAATTTTCACATCCGTGCAGAATTAATCCCTTTTGGATTAAAATAACAAGTAAATAGTTATTTTATACATGCAGTTACACGGAAGCGTCCTCCACCTTGACACATACGGACATGTGACTAACACTAATTACGTTCTAATATTTGTTAAACTATTCCTGTTATTATAAACTCTGTTCTTTGTTCTTATAAATAGAGTTGTGAGTCAATCGTATTAACACTGGTTAATGCACGCGACTTTGTCTGTGTTTTGTTGCGATTTTATTTAAACATCCGTTTGAAAATGTAAGTATTTATTCTTATGAATACTATTGAGTGGATTTCAAAGAAGGATCTGTAACTACTGCACCGGTTTTGAAAAAACTTATCGAAGTAAGTAGTTAGATAAAATATTCTTACACACCGTTCTATCAATAAAAGTATAAAATTTAGCTTCTGAAAATATCGACTAGTTATTTAAATAATTCAATGTACCTATTAGTTTATTAATTTCTTTGTATTTATATTGAGCTTTTTTTCCTTTTTATTATTCAAGCTCCACTTCTTCAAATATTCATATATAGTCAACCGGGGCAAATGCAACTATGGGGCTATGGCAACTCCTTATCATAACTCATTTATTAGAGTTGTTGTAATATATCGCCACCTATGATTCAATAGCTCAACGACTAATAAAGCTTACAAGTAATAGATGGCGCCACTACGATGAAAACTATTTGATTTATAGGCCATTGTGTCAAACCGCTATTTTGAAGTTGGTGTGCGTAAAAACAGGTGTCGGGTTTTGTAGACAAAAAAATTGTTTAGGAGTGATTTTTTGCAGGTGTTTTTGATTGGACACGATTATCACAAGCCGTTAAGCTTATTTCATTTATATTACAGTGCGTTAGTTGACTCTTTTTTGTGTTATTGATGCAGTTACATTTGCCTCGTGAAAATTTCACTATGGGGTTATTGCAACTGTGAGATTAGTTACAATAGCCCCTTATATTTTTGTATGAAACTAAAAACACTAGTGATGTGACAGTGTCGATATTTTTAATTTATTATGTATCCTTCTTGGTAGTCAAAATATACTTTCTTTATGATTAATTAAAGAAGAACCATCGATTTTTTCTTCGATATTATACCTAGAGACGGGTTCGTAAGTAAAATTCAAATTAGATAAAAGAAGCGTGGTTAAAGAATATAACTAAAAAGGATAGGTAGGATAGTTCTGTGATTGTTCAAGTAATTTTTAGTAAACGGTTGACTAACTAATAAACGTATTTTGTTTGGTTTACGTTTTTAACAATATTTAACACAAAGAATATTATTTGTTCTGACCAAAAACTAAAATTGACTTAGTAGGTAGGGGCACTGTATTTTTTTTTGTTGCGATTTAAAGTGGTAAATCAAAGTACTTACATGAGTTTTTCCTCTAAATAATGCGGCGCCATCTACGATCGCAACGTTATTGTAGCAATAGTTTCCTAATACACAATAATACGATACAAATCACACGCAGAATAATAAAAAAATATCGATGAATAAGTTTTTTTCATTCCCCACACTAATTCTCTAACAAATAGTTGCATTTGCCCCACAATCAGAAAAATAAGTTTTTTTCTGAAAACTAGTCCTTGCTACACGATAATACAGTTCAAAATCCTATGAATAACATGAAATCTCATAAATATATTCTATATTCGTTGTTTTATATGAAATAGAAGAAGAGCTATGGCAGTTAGTTGCATTTACCCCCGACTAGGGGTTAATGTAACTTTTTCTACCAATTTTAGGAAATATTCTCACTACCAGTTATTTATAAGACTATTGTATTGCTTGATTGGTTTAAAATAATCTTAAATAAATACAAAAATCACTAAATGGGTCAAATAAATGACCAAATATAAAAGGAGATAACTGCAACCCATCAAACTTGAAACTTGTTATTTTTTAGTTGCATTTGCCCCGGTTGACCCTATTTCATTTTCAGACAGAAAATATCTTGTAATAAGCTAAATATATAATAATATTAGAATTATTTATAAGAAAAATCTTTGAAGACAAAGCCTAAAGAAAACCTGTAATTTTCCAAAACAACATTAGTTTCAGATTGAATTCATAACGAATTATGAAAGAAAAAATATTTAATTATAAGAAAAAAAACCTTACGTTTCACTTTAAACAGCGGTTTCGGAATTTACCTGTAACAAAATAATAAAACATTAGAAAACATAATAAATTGAATTTTTAAAATAAAATATTTTATTTTAACTATAGAGTTATAAATAAAGAGCGTGTATGCCCAGCACATGTGTCAGAAGTGAAACTTCTTTGGCAATATTCATGGATACCAAAATTGACGGTATTGCCATGACGCGCCCTTGAAATTTTACTCTCAACGCGCCTAAAGAAGTTTCACTTCAAAAACACTTTCATCGATCAAATTACAAATTCTCTCACATTAAAACATTTCCATTACTTTTATAAAAAAAAAAACATCAATTTACAACTATTAATCCAGTATGAATGCGCCACACATAAATAAATACAAGTACAATTAACAACACACACTAATTAAAAATGAAATTTCGCCATTACGTCTTATTAAGCAATATTAGCCTCTAGAGGTCGCGGGTTCATTTATATCACGAAATAGAAAGGCCCGGTTCCACCACATTCAAACTAATCTTTAATACATATAAAATGAATCGCCAAATTCAGATTTCGTAAATTATTTTTTTATAATATTCCTTGAAGTACGAGAATGGGTCTTATGGAGAGGAAACGTAAACATGTACCACGGGAAAAGCCTGGGCAGACCGCTAGTTGGAAATAGCAATAAATCGCCAATTAACCTTCAAACGACAGATCATTGTAGCATGTTAAACTTACATCTCGACGTCAAAGTTCAAGTTTCCGTTGGAGATTGCTAGTAACATTTTAAACGTGTAATTAGTCATTTGATACAATATAGCTATCGTTTATTGCGTTGTATTGTAAAATATGTGCTATTTTATATGTTACAAAATAAAACATGTCGTTGACTACTATTAAGTATTAAAAACTTAAAAGAGCGTTGTCATATTTGTATAGACTAATAAAACTTGAACGCTGGAAGGTCGCAATATTGACGAATAGGTCCATGTATGTAGGTTGGTATTTGCAAGTATTCATCTTTTAAACAATTCATCGCTCGCTAATTATTATGCAACAAAACACACTCAATCAATTACCGGCAACAAATAAATCGCGTGATTAACCTTCTTAACTTTCACAAAATAACGTTTCACCCTTTAATTCTAGCACATAGTTATGTAAACCGTGGGGCGTGTAACCGGCGTCCTAAACACACATCCTTTAGTTAAACTGCGGTTAATCCGGCGGTGACACTTGACGTTTGAGCTCATAATGTGGGACCACCTATGTGTGTGACGTCATTTAACCGACTTTGCAAGTGATTATGGATATGAATAAGGTTATATAAGGTAAGATGGAGAATAATGTTACAAGAGTATTTACTTCGAAAAAGTACTTTCTTTTTCAAATAACTACGTAAGCTTTTGAGACCAGAATTTGTTTTTTTTGTGTATTTTTTGTTGCCATAAGTTTACATTATTTTATTATCAAACGCAGTTACAAAATATATATTTTATTTAAAAAAAAAAAATAGTATGCCACTGAATTTAAACGTCTACATTCTACCCAAAATAGTTTCCACCCGTGATTAAATCTTAAAACACTACCCCCATCACAACATTTACCTACAATTTATCAACCCCCAGTCGCTTCTAAAACTTCCCTTATCCGTTCGCAAAGCTAGTGTAAATATCCCAAAGTAGCTACTATATAAATCATTTAGAAACACTGGGATTATCAAGCCCGTGTCGCTTATCCCTGTTGACATGCTAAAGGTGCGGACACACAGCGAGTGAATTACAAGTGTAAAGGTGCGGACACATAGCAAGTGAATTACAAATGTAAAGGTGTGAACACACGGTGCAAACAAATCACAAGTGTAAAGGTACGGGGCACACGGTATGGTGCAACTGAATTATACTGGACTAAAGGTTCGCACACAAGGTGCAACTGAATTACAGAATAAAGATGTGGACGTACGTGTGCCAACATATCACAGGATAAAAGAATGGGCACATGGTATACCTTAATTACCTACAAATCTAAAGGCTCGGTACACACTGTTCAACTAGTTACAAATTATGAAGCCGTTGCCATACATCGGAGTTCTCACGACTCCTTTAATTAAAAATAATAAATATTATCAGAGTAAATTCATCAAAGAAATTTCATATAAAATCACCTAAGTCGTTAGGTGCCTTATTAATTATCTTCTTATTTTCGCGTTGATGTGGATTTTGGCAGGTAAGACATTGTTTCGTTTTATTATTTCTAAATATAATCTGCTCGGCTATTAAATCTGATATAGATACCATATAAGATTTAGATTGTTTTGTAGAATTGTGATAAAAACCGTTCTTAATTTTCTGCACTAACACGTATATGATAAAGACTTTAACAATAAAAGATAACAACGTGCTTCTAAATTCATACTTTTAAAAGTACGATTATTTATGTAATACCGTCAGGTTATCTGCACGGTCAGACATACGAACATGTCATAAAATGGCACTACTAATTGTATTGTGAAATATAATTACGTGACGGAGCGTCAGTTTCGTAATTTTTAATTATAAAAAAAATATATGCAACGATTGACACAGACCTTGCTAACTATTAAAACATTTTACTAGAAACATGTTTTCTAAAAATTGTCATAAATGTAACAATAGAATTTCTATGAAACATAACTTGCAACATTGTGGAAGAAAGTCTGAAATACATATTTCGCACTTTTTTTAGAGTTTACTACAAAGATGCACTAAAGCTTATAAAGATATTTCATACGTCAAATCTTTTCAGATATCAAATTAGCATTGTGGCGAACAGTAACAGAATCTATGCTAGTCATCATATCCATCTATTATCAACAATTTATAGTCACCTTAAACTTTTACTACATATTTACAAGCATACATATAAGTCAAGATCTGCATTATCTAAATTCTAACCGAACCTTTTAACCATATAACACCTAATAATATTATTTCGTCGGATAACAAAATATCTTGTTGTACTGTATGCTCTCTACACTATGCTATGTATCACTATAATACAAAGCAAAAAGCAAGCTGGAAGGCACAAAGCCGAGAGGATTACCGCACCCGTTTTTCGTATTTATTGAGATTTATCGTAACGTTTGCCGAATTCACTCTGACCCGGGATTCTTGTAGTTAGCGACCGTTTTGTACATTTTTGCGACTTATCTATACTAATATTATAAAGCTGAAGAGTTTGTTTGTTTGTTTGTTTGTTTGTTTATTTGAACGCGCTAATCTCGAGAACTACTGGTCTGATTTGAAAAATTCTTTCGGTGTTAGATAGCTCATTTATCAAGGAAGGCTATAGGCTATATATCATCACGCTACGACCAACAGGAGAGGAGCCACGGGGGTGAAACCGCGCGGAGCGGCTAGTATGTCTATAAGTCGATTTTTGAAGTGAATCTTCTTTAGGCGCGTTGAGACTTGAGAGTATAATTTCAAGGTCTCGTCATGGCTATACCGTCATGTCATGGGGTAAGGCGATTTTGTTATTTTTGAATCTTGTCAAAGAAGTTTCAGTTCTGATACGTCTTATTTTGTAGCCTAGGTACTCTTATTGATTGTGTGTTCGTCTAAGAATGTTTTGTTTTAGTAGAATTAAATAACTATTTTTTTCATGCATTACTATTTAATTAATGTACCTACCAACCAATTTATTAAAATATTTTAAATTTTAATGCCATGCGAAATGACAATTATCCTTACGTTGTTTACGAACAAACATTAATTTATAAAATGCATAGCGTGTAAATACCAGAAAATAATGAATATAACATTGTTTTCATAGTTTCGCCATGGTATTACGATCCGTTCCACGAAACTTCCGCATCAGTCATTATGCACGAGAATTAATTATTATTAGACGTATGATTGATAGAGCCTTTAGAATATATCTCAAATTGGATGGCTTTTGTTGTGCAAAACGGAACGATTTTGTATATTATATAGGTAGTGACGTCATCGCTTTAATTAGTTCTATGATTAGGTACCTATAGATTATGTTGCTGATTAACATTATGACTAGATTCCATATCTCTTTGTAGTAGTGAAAAAAGAATATATTACAAAGGTAGCAGGATCAACAGACGCTGTCAACGCTAATTTTCGGAAATATTCCGTCGACTCGCGACCGCCTTTTTGTAGAACTTTAAAAAAAATCCTCAACATATGTATTACAAAATGCTGAGCGTTTGTAAACGGCGAAATAATATAATTTGCCTGCGACATATCGACCATAATTATATGCCCAAACATTTACTTCATATCTAATTAGCCAACAACCATTAGGTCACTAGTCTATCACCTAGAACCTAGTTACCTAACCCAGTAAACGCTATTAAAACAAATGTTTTTATAACCATAATATTATTAATAACCACAATCAACTAACCCACATAATATGTATTTATTAAATAATTAAACAATTATACCATAAGCCACGGAACCATAATGAAATTATTAAAATAGTGATGTGCGAACAATAGCGCGTTTCATTTATCGATAATATTGACGAACGATAAATATTTTAGCATAACAAAGCGGTGTCGATAACCATTTTGATTGTACTAAGTTTGGATACTCTATCTAAATAATAATACTGCGGCTAAAATCTTTCAATTGAAATAATTAAATTTTTAGCATTTAAACTTGTACTGAAGGGGAATTAAATCCATCGATACATTTCTTCGAATTGATAACATACTAGATATTTTTATACTATGATCACGTATTACGACCAAAAGGTCAGAATAATTTCAAAAACCTATTTTTATTAATTATCACCAAAGCTCAAGTCTAAAACCTTTTTAGGTCACTGTCTCTGTAAGAGAACGTAATAAATCCTTATTAGAGCATTGTAGCATTTTCCTTGTTCCACCGTAAGTGTATAAATAATATAAATGCGAGGTTCTTTGAGGTATCAGAGTTCCGCATTCACAGATAAATGATTGCTGTAGTTATTTCACTTATAACATAACACAGGTGCATATACATTTTATTTACATTTGGGTTATAGTAAGTGTGAGCGAAATCATTATACTATTATTAAATTCATTCCTCCATAGATAATTGACATCATTATAAGATATTGTAGGAAATATAGTGTACTATAATATTGTCCCATAACATCTGATAATGGATATTAAAAGCTCCTAGATATGGATATCTGGTTTCTATGAAATTTACGATAAACTTATCAACATCTCCACTAATTACAACAAGTCGTTAAACCTTCACCGACCATATGCTATAACCTCATTACAATAGGGATGTACAAACAATAGTCCATACTTATCGATACAGGTTCTGACGAATCGAGCCTTAATTTTAGCATAACAAAGCCGGAGGGTCGGATACCATTGTTTGAGCCAGACGTTATTTATATATTCCGACGGTTCCGTCGGCCAGACTGGCTCCGGATTTTTTCTCTTTTATACGAAATCTGACGCTTGACGCGCTTGGAAACTATAATGGACCGTTTAAACAGGACCTAGGTAAACTAATGTACCGTATATTTTCTTGGGTAACTGTAGTTTATGCTTTTTATGATTTAAGGTTTGAGATTGACATAACGGTTCGCTACGGAGCATATTATGCATCTGTTAGGTATATAGTAGTTTAGTTTTTTATTGTTTTATAATATCAGTTACTGTTTTAGGTGTAAATGCACGTTTGTACAAAACTCTTAACTATTTCAAACGCATAAATTTCAAGCATATTAAAGCTTGTTTGTATTATACGTTTGTTACATTTAGTAGCATGGTTATGTTAACACATTTCTTGTTTGCATTAGGTCGTTTTATGGAATGCAGACTTTCTATAGCTTTTTATTCATCGTTGTTTTAATTCTTCAATTATTAACTTACGCGTTGTGACAAAAATAATTGCATCATTTTATTATGCGTCGGAATGTGAAAGTTCCAATTTGGGAGTGAATGTAATTAATGGGCAAAATTTAAATCATATCGATATTTAATTATCGAGCAGGTGCCATCACTGATGGACAAAGGTCAGCCATTGTTCGATTATATTTTGACGAAGATTACACCTTGGTCACGACTCACGTGCGATCACTTTCATTTGCTTTAACATCAGCTGTCTTACAGTAATGAGTGGCAAAATCAGTGATTAAATGTACCTATAAGTATTAAATTAAATGCAACTGGAAAATATACGTTTAAGTGTCTAGATTTAAAGAATGAAATGAATGTATGTACAAATTATGAAATAATTTCAAAGGAATAAAAAGACAATAATAATACTCGTGAATATTCCCTATAGCAGTAAAGGTTGTAGTAGTTTATAACTACCTATACCTTCTAAAAATGTCACAAAATAAGGTAGGTACATATTATTAATAAATCATAACGTATCACAAATAAACGAGAAAACTATAATCATTTATAGCATCTTAGGACTTGCTTGTAAATCCCTTAAGCAGTAGGCATAAATATAGAACTACAACTACTAAAATAATATACGTGTCAATATAAATTGTACATAATTTAGAAGAAACCATACAGATGTATGTGAATCAGCAATCATCACTTCATCCGCTCTGACTGACCAACTAATTCCAATAAAAATGACATCACACATTATATAAACATATTCGTTTCAACCGGATTGTAACGGATTTTAAACCGTCATCACTTCTATTGAGAATACATTATTGGTTTATTTTATTAATATAGACAATATAGTTAAACTCGTGAAATTATTATATATTAATCCAGCCTTGATAAGTGTACAAAGTTTGGATTAAATCTGAACATTAAAAGTGGGTCAAAATCGAGTATAAAGGCGTCACACACAAACATAATTAAAAGACACAATACACATACACAACAAAAACTGAGTTAAAAAAAGCAATTGTACTTTTTCAAAAATATAAATAGATCGTAAGTACATATGAAATCACAGACTAAAATTCATTTCTGCCTTAGAACAAATTACAAAGACAACACAGAACAAATTACATTAAATTGTACACAAATTAAATTATTTAAAGACAAAACAGTTCGTTCCCCGCCATATTTAAAGTTATCCCCGAAACGGAAACAGTAATAAAATGTCTGCTTGTGAACTTGGTTTGTTCAATTTGTTTTAACAACAGAAATAGCCCGGCTCCTTCCTCCGAGGGTTGTGAATAGCTTTCTTTATTTGTTACCTACTGAATCGCTTATTCGACAATGTATTAACAATGCTAATCAATTAAAAAAATATGGAACTCTATTTACTGATCATAAGTACTGAAATGCCAGATATTTTCAATGCTTAATTATGTTTTATTCTAAAAACTAAAAAGGCATCGCATCCGACTATATTTCTCCGACAACGCATTAGATTTATTATCTACCAAGGTCTGAGATTCACACAGCATACAAAACAAATGAACACTGCATTTCACCATCCAACCCAAAAAAATCTACCTCACACGTTCTCTCATACTTCAAAGTACATACGAGTAAAAGGGACACACGATTGTATGAAACAAAAATGTAAGTTTGTTTACAATTTAACGTAAACGACAAAACATAATGCAGGCGACGCCACATGCAGCTAGCAGTGATTCTGGGAACGTTTTATTTTTGCCGGGTTCTTAGAACGCGTCGGAACAACGTTTTACCTATAATACCAGTAAGTACATATTAGTAATATATTTTTCAAAACTTAATGTCAAAGAAATCCCAAAGTTTTATAGTGAATAATATTTTATGATCCCTACTAATGTAATAAATGCGAAAGTAACTTTGTCAGTCTGTCTGTCTCTTATTCACGCATTAACTACACAACCGATTTGAAGGGTTTAAAACCTGTGAAAGGACATATTATAAGAACGGGAACTATGCTGGTTTGTTTTCCTTTGACTATGCGGCCGAATCCGCGGGCGAGAAAAGCTTACCGTAGGTACCACATAGAATATAGATGGTTCCCGACAACTTTTTCAATTAATTTTAAGACATAAGACGGATCATAACTTTATTCAAAGACACTTCATTTTCCTCAACCAGCCATATCATCAAATTACTCAGAAAAAATGTCAATTGTTCATATCCGGGCTTTAATTAGTTCTATTCCAATTGTATGCGCCTAACGCCTAATACAGGCTTACAGCGAATCAAAAGCCCTGACTCTAAATCTCTGAATACAATGGAGCTACTTTTTGCTGACCGCACCATTGGTATGCTTTTTGATTCTTTTTCTTTTTCATGAGATTCTGTTCGATTAGTTTTTAGTTATTCGTTATGTTTGCACGGACACACAAAACCTTAGAGGGCATTTTCGAAGACAATCCGTTAAGGTTTTATTTATTGAATTTAACAAAAAAATTAGAACCCAAGTCTCAAAAGATAATTTTACTTAAATGTGGATTTGATAAATAGTTTCTGTAAAGAACTATTTATTGAAGTTATTAGCAATAGAATGTGCAAGTTATTAGCATGTGAAATGAAAATTTCATACAAATCAGTCCAACATTTTACGATGAACAATATCCAAATACACGTCCATAATATTCATACAACACATAAAATAAACACAAAACCTCGCAAGAAATCTCACATTCAGTTTATATTTTATAATATTTAATATACGGTGGCAGGTGCGCCGTCAGCTGTTTAGACTACCTATAGGTCCGGCTTGAAATCTTATAAGGTCATGTCCGTCAGTCATCTGTCGTTGAAAAGTACCGCATATTTATGAAGAAATAATAAATCTTTATTAAGCTCACAAATAAAATATTAATAGCTATAGCATCAAGAACAAAACAAAGAAAATATGAAAAAAATGTGTGATTAGAAGTAGGTGTGATTACTGATTTGTATGTGTGTGTGTGTGTGTGTGTGTGTGAGAAAGAGTGTATGTTTATTGGTAATTGATATCTATCTAATATTTGTTAATTAATTGCTCTAATTAGCTACTAAAAATGATAATTTGATAAGTATCACGGCACTTTTTTACAAAATTTGTTGGTTTATGTATTCGACTTTTTAACACAAAATGATAAGTTTTTCAAAAGGCTTGGTTTTTTTCTATTCTTTATAAATTTATATAGGCTTGGTTTGATTAATTTTAGCAAGCTGCAAGCTATTTATAAAACATTCAGATGTGAATGACGAAGCAGTTCCTAAAAATTATGTATGAAAACGATTTAATAATTTTAATACAGTCGAGTTCTATTTTGCGTTAAGTATATTTAACGCGAATTATGTTTCCAAATTAAAATCATTTAATTAAGGGGATTTATTATTTATGCCCACGCTTAAAGTAATTGAACGCGATTTCGGATTAAATAATATATTTACGTTAAATTCCGAACATTGTTAACCTCTTTTAATAAAATAGCCAATATTTAAGCAAACGCATACAACAGAATTCTCAATAAATTGCATATGTCCCAAAAATTATCGAACATTGTTTATTCATCGATTAGAATACAATCAAAATGGGTCAACTCGTTTCCAGTGTCAGGGTAAACAAACATATGTACATACATACAGATAAAATATCGCACATATAATTAACACCTATTTGTTATGTAAACTACGAGAGGGTCGACGGCAAAAAATCATTTTCCGGGTCAATGACCGGATTGAATTTGCATTATTTTGATACCTACATTCGGTTTTAGGCAATTCGTAAATTAAAGATGATTACGAACTACACCAAAAAGAAAACAAAACCATGATTTCTTAATAAATTTAAACTATTTTTTAAATATGTGTATGTAATACTTGATATGAAAATAGATGATATCAACTAAAACACACGCCTATAGTAATCCCGAAAAATTAAGTATTCCCGAGTGACATTTTCATTAAAAAAGAGAACTGCATCTCGACAAAAAAACAATGAGCTAACATAATACTTTCACGTATAATATTTCTTAAACACTAACCTATAACAACTACATTTTACGAAAATCCCACCTAAGTCGGGACCATTTCGCAACTCAGATACCACACACATTGCCTTAGGTCACTTACACTAACCTAGACCAACTTAAGGTCAAGTCCTTCCGAGAATCTGGTTGCAAATTAGCGCCGGCCGCGGCGGCTCCTTAAAACTTTGTTATAAGAAATAACATTCACAGGTCACAACACAAAGAACAAATAATTTAAAACATATGACTCGTCACTTGGGTTCGAATCCCGCCTCGTGACCGAATCGATTCTTTAAAAGATATGCTTCCGCCCGCGGCTTCGCCCGCATATTAGAGCAAAACTCGCATTGTTCCCGATCCCGTGGAATTTCCGAGATAAAACTATGACCTTACTCAGATCTCATACTAGCTACGTACCAAATTTCATCATTATCGGTTCAGTGGTTTAAGCGCGAAGTAGAGACAGACAGACAGATTTACTTTCGCATATTACTATGATGATTAGGATTACGGTACTATAGATAAATATAGATGTTATACGATATTTCATACAAATATAGAACTTCTGTTTTAGTCCATTGAATGAGTCCCTCCAAGGGGGGTCTAGAGTGCGTGAGTTAGTAACGTAAGATGTTTCTTCGGAAACATGTCAAGAGTCCCTAGGTAATAAACATACTAAAACCCCGGGACACTAGGAGGAGCCCCGGAGTGGGATGAGGGGGGGAATGGGTCCATTTTTTCATTTTTCGCTTAAATCTCAAAAACGGTACATGTTAGAGAAAAACTTTCAAGGAACAGTTGAAAGGCCATAAAATTATCTACAAGTTGTACCTAAATCATTTTTTTCTATTCGCAGCCGTTTTCGAGCTACATCCCATGAAAGGTGAAAAATTCATCTATCGTAACTACCCTAATAAAATTCAATTCCCCGTAAACGCCTCGGTGGTGGAATCTGGTATTTTTATCAATGATAGACCTAATTATGAGCAATCTATGTGTACCGGTCACAAGTTGCACTTTTGAGTTTTTTGGAAGAAAAAAATAAAAATATCAAGTTCAGTAACTCAAACTACCCTAATATAATATTTTGACAATC
>CAJQZM010036196.1:30883-41043 GCA_907164665.1 Colias nastes
ATAGACCTAATTAAGAGCAATCTATCAGTACCGGTCACAAGTTGCACATTTGAGTTTTTTGGAAGAAAGTATGTTGTACGTTGTATTGTGTAAAAGTATGGGGAAATTGTTTGAGCCAAAATCATTTTTTACTGCGTGTAACTCAGAAACGATTATTTAGGTACAACTTGTAGATAATTTTATGGCCTTTCAACTTTTCCTTGAAAGTTTTTCTCTAACATGTACCGTTTTTGAGATTTAAGCGAAAAATGAAAAAAATGGACCCATTCCCCCCTCCCCCCACTCCGGGGCTCCTCCTAGTGTCCCGGGGTTTTAGTATGTTTATTACCTAGGGACTCTTGACATGTTTCCGAAGAAACATCTTACGTTACTAACTCACGCACTCTAGAACTTTTTATTCAATGGACTATTTGGAAAGTCACTGAAAATAATATTACCTAAACAAACTTTTGAACTTTGTATTTTACTCCAATTTAGGTCAATTTGTATGTTTGTGGATCACAAAGTTGAGTCTTTTATTTGATTATACTTAGTTAGGTATTCTAATAATATATTAAACAAGCGCTAACCCTTCTTTGCTTGTGTAGTACATTTAATAATAATCCGTTAAATATAAAATAATATCCAAATTCATTGAACCATTTTCGCATAATTGAGTTATAAACACACAAACTATAAATTTATAAAGAATTATTAATTATTAATTTTTTCTATTCTTTATAAATTTATATTTATAAAGCATTTGAATGCCATAAAACCAAAAATATAAATTCAACACACAAACTGTCACTTATAATATTACCTATTGATATAAATTTATTCCAGATTTTGATCACGTAAAAATAGTTTGTATATCTAAAACAATATTTTATACGCCATCTCTTAGACTATGAATATAAAACAATTATATTTTTAATTAAAATTCACTTATCTGCATATCCTTTATTCCATTTGCATATAATAAATTTACAAAATGAATCTCTGTAAGGCGGCGACATAATTTAAATGAAATATTTAATGAATACATTAAATTAAAATAAATGCATCGCAATGAATTATAATGTCACATATGAATGAGGGTTAATTTATTGAGGTCATTCTTCTTCTCTATACAATGCTTGACGTCTCGGGTTCGATTACCGGAGAAATAAAAAACGTGTAATCTTCTATCTTCTATCCATACAAAACCTCACAGGTATGAAGGGTCTGTTGTATATAAAAACTTAATCTTTGCAATTATTATACATATTACATTATAATTTTAACTCGTGTTCGATAATACATCTTATAATTTAATGTCTATTGAGATGTTATTAATTTATTAGTAAAATTCTCAAACTAAAGCAGTGGACACAATGGGAATTTCGAATTTTTATGCCCAGAAACATTTCTTAACAATTTATAAACATCTTTCTAATTACTACATGTTACACATAGATCAGTACATAATATACGTGTAAGTAAGTCTCTGCAGGAAGTAGACACTAAACGGACAATAAAACCTATAATAAAACTAATATAAAACTTTAGTAGGAAAGCCTTTATTATCAACATAGTCCATTTATAAAAAAATACCCAACTTGTGCTTTAAAAGCTATTTATTTTTGCTTAGTACTTTTAAGATCTAAGTTACACGTAAGTATTAACTTGACTCAAGCTATGAGTACAAGCGACATGAGAACTTAGTAAAGCACTAAGTCGGTGTTAACTAGTGATAGTTCGTTTAAGCTACGTACCTAAGTTTAAGTCACTGCTACGTTTTGTGTTCAATAATACCCTATATACATAATAATAAACCATTTAAGTAAAATTTAATAATAATAAAAATCCCGAGAGATATTTATTTTGCACCGTTTTGATATAATTATTAGTGGACCTTCCAACCTTTGAAAAATAAATTATCATAATATATTTATAACCACAATTTATTACTCATTACTTTGCGTAATAAAACAAAAAAAATATGATGAGTATAGTTTTAAATATACTCTGGGTATAATATAAAATAGATCAATCATTAAATTGCTTGGAGACAGCTTTGTCTAGTATAAGAACATAAAATTATAGTACAGTAATAATTTAATAATGACTAATATAATTTTATTATTATAGCTCAGTACGTCTCAAGCCTTATCTCTGGAATACCGCAAAACTATAATGTGGTATCGCAGGAACGTTAATATATAAATTTAACATCTTGATGTTTAACATAAAGCTAATTGTTATTAGTAACGAGTATATTTATAGCATTATTAATACGCGAAGTAGTATGTTAAGTTTTAACGATTTATAATATAGAAATTTATTATTTTCTCACGCATACCGTGGGATATTTATTAGCCTGTGCCTTTGCTATTTTAATCCAATATTTACTACGAATAAACGACGAAAAATTGAGAAAAACATTACAACTAATTTAATCAAAATCATTATGACTGATCTGACGAAAATATAAATTTAACCCAACAAAAAATACTACAAATATTCATGATAAATTGCTCGTTTTCAATTTAATAATCAGTTCGAATTTGTTTCAAAGGATGCTTGGTAACCCGATCTCGGCATATTATGACTCACCCTTAAGGGATTTTTCACACATGCAGGTATCAAGGGGAAAAAAATGCAGGTAATATTCATCGGAACCTGTTTAGAAATTAGAACTATTTCAAACTGTTTGCTACCTCCTGGTTTAAAATTTCACATTCTAGACAGACAAAACCACACGCTTTTATTAGTTTCACTTATATGTTTGTATGGAACTGAATCTTTTCGCCTCGATTTTAACACACTTTAAAGTTTAAACGTGCAGATTTAATTAAAACTTTGACCACTTATCCACGCTCTAAACTTTTTTATTACTATTTTAATATGTAATGATTTTTAAATAAATGTGTGTTCGAATTTGGAAAATAAAATTCAAAAAACGTTCCAGAACATTCAAAATATTCGAACAAAGCGTGACTGGTTTCACGTTACACATTATTAAAGCTCTTAACGTTATTGTAATAAGTATGCAAATGGGTTGTAAATAATGACAGCACATTGTAATTTCAAACATGGCCGACTTATCATAAACACTTTGTTTCCTCGAGGGGTCAACGTCTTACCTGCTCGACTGCGCATCAAAAAGTGGTTAATGTTGTCAAGTTTATTGACCCGTTAATGTATTGCCTCTCAGTTGATAAAATCTGATCCTTCGCGGGACGTTTTAATTAAAGGATGTTCGTAATTTAGAGGTCAAAGGAATGATGACGTTATTATCGATGCATTCACATTTGAACATAATTTTCCAAAGTATCAATATATTATTATGCAAGACTTACAAAAATTCATCGGGATATAAAACAAATATGATAAATCAGACTCAGGACAGAAGTACATATACATACTGAAATTAGGTGTTGAAGTCTTAGATATAATATCAAAAGCCAAATTTATCAACCACACATTTGAAATATCTAACGAATATTCAAATAATTCAACTCGGTGTCAACTACACTATGTCCATTATTTTTATCGTTGACAATGAAATATAAGATCACGAACCGTTATTATTGGAGCTCGTAATGAAGAATATTATAATAATAAATAGTTTTCTTTTCGGCTCTTTGTCACAGGCATTAAAGTCACAAAAGATCTTGGGTCCTTCAATTCAAACAAAAAACGATATTTTACACGCACAATGGGTAACTAAGGTTGATGATGATTATTTATATCACGTAAAAAAGCCAGCTCGACGCAACGAGCGCGAGCCGACCGCGCCGCGTGCCTACCACTTAGATAAAAATGAATTATTATCATTACCGCGTCACGTTTCCACGAAAACAAAGGTTCGAATCAAAATCTAGCCATCGCCGGACCCCTTCGGACAATACACGCATATAAAAATATTTAATAACGCTTTACACCCCGCGATAAAACATCGCCATACTAAATTGAGCCATTTTATTATTAGATATACGATTTTGACAGTCGTAAACGAACGCCGATCCAGTTATTATATAGGTTTTACGAGGAGAAATGCGCAGCGGAATATAGACGGGAAAAATTATTTTCATGTTACGGTTATAAATTTTATAATGGCTGTTCGCTGTGAGCTAGTGTGGTCTTCCGTTTTCCGCAAGTGAAGCCAATGTCATTGTCAACCGCTCTCCTGTGAAGGTTGGCGCATGTATGATCATTTTTTTTCCAATGCGGGCGTCGGTTGCGCGTCTCATGCTACACTGGTCGGCTGTCGGCGTCTGAGTCACGTTTTTTCATCTGTGACGCAGTTTTTCCTGTCGCCCGCTGCGTATGGCCGTGACATTTGGTGTCTGACCGATTGTACGGCCTTCGCTGGCGGTCATCAACTCCGCGCGTGAGTCGGTACATTACTTTATGCCGAGTTTTCACCGCTCGGCCCTATCTGGCATCTCGCTCGCTCCCCTACCGACGAACAGAGATAACGCGCGCGCTCCTCTTACGAGTTTTTCGTACTCAACTAGACAGGTAGATACAATACCTATTGTGATGTTAATATTTAAACAATCCGTGGGTTCATCGGTTCGAATGAGCGCGATCACAAACGCAGGAAGTTGCGCAAATTTTAGCATCGCACGGCGCACCGGTCGCGAGTTCACATTTCTAGAATCGACACGTACCTACGAAACGATCAGGAAATCACGTAATCTCAAGTGTACACAAATTACTATATTGCTCAACACTGACATCCTGTTTTTGATAGTTTAAGATCTAACAAAATACAGTGGTTTCCGTTCGGACATAAATCACGGGGCTCTCGCTTGGAATCAATCAAAGGCTTACGTTTCGAGGTTCCTAATGACTCGTCTAAACACGACCACACATCTCGGCTAGACGCCATTAGAAGTGTGAAGTTCTCGGTAGAATAGGAAAGGTTGTTGCAACCGATAATAACTTGAGTGGTTGTACGTTTGCAGAATTATTAACTAGGAAGTGGCTTTGCTCATATCACCAAGGTTAACAGTGAAGGTAGTTCGCATAGTTGAGAAATATTTCTCATTGCTATGCGCCGTTTGATCGAGCGCACTCACATTGTTGCGTTGTTATCTCAATGTTGTAATGTTGGATACTTTTATGCTTAATAATATTGAGGTCGCGGATTAGTATGAAGGTTGACCTTGCGTTTTTTTAATAAATAATAAAAACCGGCGGTTGCGAATTTATATGAAGCGTTTCATTTGCGATTTTATAGCACCGCCTCATTGCATTCAATCGTAGTTTTATGAGTTTCTTTTATTAAATAATGAGACTAAATAGACATAAAACGTGTCCAATTTTTATAGCAAGCTTTATCCATTGTGTATAATTTGCGTCCATCCATAAATAATATGTTTATCTGAGCAATGTTTTCATATTATCTTGCCAAGCGAAAAAAATATTCTTGGCAGCACTTGCAAATACGCACACCCGTGGAAAATAAAAACAGATGCCCATCTATGTTATTTTAATATGTGGTAACAAATATTGGACCTTATCTCTATTATATAAAGCCTCTTTTTCTATGATATTGGTGTAGGTAGATGTTATATTCACTGGGCTCAAAGGAACGTGATTTTAAGGAAAATTCAAAATATTGTGTGCGAATTAAGCGTGTATTATAATAATTGTTAGATAATAATAACAGTATCTTTAAGGCAAAGAGTATTCAGAAGATTCGGATAAATAATACAAGGAAATACGAACTACCTAGACCCATACATAGTCGATTGCTAGTATGTACTCGCTGACTTTTAACTTCTTTTAAGTACCTCATAATTTTTGAGCAAAATAATATAGCCTATGCAAATAATGTGGCTACGATCTCACTAAACGTTACTTAGGTACCAATACTTCACAAATCGAAATAGTCTTGATTCCTTAGAACTACATACATCTATATCTATATATCTATATAATTATATAAAAGAAAGTCTGTATGTTCCAACACTTATAACTCGAGATCTGCTGAACCAATTTTCATGGTTTTGGATTTGTTGGATTTGTCACCGCCCAGAATAGCAGAATAAATCATAAAAACAACAAAAACTAGACGAATAAATATTTTCCCAAAATTTTGATTTTCGTACATGTCAATCATTAGTTGTCAATCCTGTCAAATACGGAAAATAATGTTTGACATTCATGCGTTCAAAAATGTATTATGTGTAAAATAATTAAAAAGTAAAAAGGGTGAATAAATATTGTTTGTATTTTTTTTAAATCAATTATCAAAAAGTGCAATAAAAGCAGATATATAAAAATTCCTCAAATGATTGTGTTTACGCGTGTTTTCAGAAATTAATAAGGTATTTTTGGTGAGGAATCTAACCAAGAAGGTTAGTTAGCTTAATTATTAAAAAGAAATTCTATAAAAATGTAAAAATTCTGACAATTATAATTTGTTGCAATTTCGTCGACTGCTTCAACAATATTGCGTTGACATAATAATATTATTATGTATATAACGTTAAAATTGAAACGGAGCCCCTGATTCATTGGTTCGAACCAAGCTAAATTGCGTTTTGAAGATTACATCCATTTACGCGATGCAATTAGCACAGAGAAGAAGATGCAGAAAATGTTGGTCTGTTTACTGCGACATACACACATTACACAGGTCATGAATATGCGCAAGATGCAATGACATACATAATATTTTCGTCTTTATGGTCGGCCAGATCTATTCATTACAATATTTACATGTAATCCGAAATGGATGGAAATTATTCAACTGCTGCTTCCCGGACAGATATCAAGTGATCGGCTCGACATTACCACACGTTTTCAAGCAAAAAATCCGATTATGAGTTACAAAAGCAACACATCTTTGGGATTATTCAATGATGGATGTATTCAATCGAATGACAAAAATAAGGCTTGCAGCATGCACACATTTTAATTTGGTTAGTCGAAAGAATTCGGGCGGATAAAAATTGTATGTGCGGGGATTGCTAATCCTGTAACCGATCCAGAACGACATGACATGATGTTCTAATCACGAATATATGATTCATGGACCGTGTGGCACCATCAACCGCCAATCACCATGCATGGTTGACAGCGAGTGTTCCAAAAGGTATCCACGAAAATTGACGGCAAAGACCATCACAGGCAACGATGGTTACCCACTGTATCATCGTCGGTCGCCCGATGATAGTGGTAGAAGTAGAACTATCATAATTAAAGTGAAAGGAAACGATTTGTGGTCGACACCAGCTGTTAAAAAACGAAAAGAGTTAATTCGAGTGCATCCCAGGCTGCAAAACGTAGTTTAATTCAATAGGTAATTTTTCTCTGACACGTGTAGGTATGAAGTATTTAAGTAATTATTTTTTTATTCTATTTCTATATGTGTTATTCATCGAAATAAAAAGCCATTATACCTATATCTATATTTATTTTGTATCATTGTATTCCGTTCATCATAGCCTAAATTAGTTCCAAGCCCAAAGGTAACACGACATTCATTGACTGGGCGGTACAAAGTTCGCCGGGCCAGCTAGTATTTATATAAACTTCAAGGACCAAGTAGGTAACACTGGTCGCGACTAGTCATCAGCCGCGTCTTTGTTCGCCGTTGACTCACAGCTGCAGCGGACTGATTTCTTTGTTTTTGGTTATGTTGATTCATTGCGAATGTACTTGCAGATTTGTTTCTTTGGTTGTAAGTGAAAATAGTGTAGTGTGTAATATAATTTAACTAACTGCGGTCCGCGGTTTCACCCGCGTGTCCTGTTTGTCTTAGCGTGATAATATATAGCCTATAGGCTAGACCCCATTAGAAGTGAATGGGCTATCCAACACCGAAATAATTTTTCAAATCGGACCTGAGATTAGCGAGTTCAAACAAACAAACTCCTCAGCTTTATAATATTAGTATAGAATATAGATAGAGGTTGTCTCTAGTGCATTTTGTGCCAAAATACGTGGAATGTAAATCGCATAATATAACGCTTTTTATAACAATGAATTTACTAGGAATACTGTACATTTTGTAATTATCTAAAATATGATTAGGTAGCTGGACTGATATTTTCATGGTTATCGAAAACTGAGTGATGAAAAATCAAAGTTAATTAAAGCAATGACTGAAATTGCTCAAATTATTCAACGACTAGGTAAATTGTTATTACAGTGTAAATCATATAAGTGAGTACTAAGATATTATTGTAAAAAGTATTATCGAAAACTGCCTTTTCATATAACCCTTAGAAACTAATTGTAAAAAGAGAACTACGGAACCCACTACACATTCTTAACAATTTCTTCAAGTCACCCTAGTCCCTACGCATAATTGAATGATTGCACCTTATTACGCATGTCTGGTCCGTGGATGTGGTAAAACGAACATACATACAGTTGATGGGAACCACGGTTGGTCGGTAATTATTATATGGGTCGTAACGGATGTTAATATTATTTTGCTGTTTCCCTTGGCGTATAATTAAGTTTGAATGTATATGATTAAATAATGTTTGTCACTATGGAAGCTAATTGCAAACGGCTGTAGATATTTTGATGAAAAAGAAAATTCTATGCATGTTGAAATGGTACAATTGAACGGATGTTTTTAACGCAAATAAAAATCTACCATCTACCTACCTACAACAAAAAAAAACACTTGCATACATACAAGAAAAAGTCACCATTAATATATTCGTACCGAAAATGTCACAGTGAATTATTGTCGAAGGTCAGTAACATTTGGCAGACGGCCGAATGCAGGCGCAAGTGGTACCTGCACTTTATACCTTAAGATCATAAACTTTAGGTTCAATTTCGTGTGGCTATAGTGTACCGTCTCCCAGTGGTATGTTGATCTTGTGTTCGATCAATTTATGGGACGATTTGATATGATAAGGGCCTGTATTATTAAGACTGTTATATAAATAAATGTTTAGTATAATGCGGTTTAGCTCCGGTTTAGTACTAGTTGAATCTGTGGTTTTGCTTGCGGATATAAAATTAATGTCCCCTTTTCAGGGAAAATATTGCAAACCGACACTGATGCAAAATTTATTGTTTAGAATTTATAAACGCAATCAAAACTGTTCAGCTATTTAAGCGTGATGGGAACAACGGTGGTAATGTTCTTTTTAAATTTTTCTATGTCAAACAACGTTAAATTATTCTCAAGAGCCTACCTAGTTAATTTCGTACTCAAGCCAAAAATAATCAGCGGTCAGCACAAAATGCAATGATTAATTAAAAATTAATTAGTAAAATAAAAAGCGACCTCAATTAAAGCCATCGATAACCCACATTAGCGTAGGTATTTAAAATAAAACATTTCTCATTTCTATACGCAGTTCCGATTGAAAAATTTTATATATTTATGATATTTGAACATTTCAACGGATTGAAAACAAAGGCGCGACCAACTAGATTTCGAGTACTATCGAAGCGAAAAAAATACCCAACAAATCTTCAGAAAAAATACAAAAAAAACTTGATAGATTTTGAAAAAACCGCAGGCATTGCTTTTGTTTACCGTCATTGGAATTTCTTTTCAGATTCAATTCAATGGGATTGCTCCGGATCGAACTTTTTTTTTTCGAACGTAATCGAATTTAGGCGAGCCCTTTTCAATGTATGGATCTAGGAACGGAATAGTTTCAAAGGTTGTTTATTAAGCTGTATGTAAAGGTAGAAATAATATTCAACTAAACTAGGTTTTGAGTTTTGAGTTTTGACCCGATTCACATACCTACATGAGTTATGTTTCGCAATTTTTTATTTGTCAAGTCCATTCTGTGACTGAGCTATCAGTTTTATTAAAATAGGTTTAGCTGTTCCTGTGTAACAGAATAAAAAATAATATACAGAATAGATTTCTTTCTACGTACCTACCTATTATAAAGTATAAACGTGTATAAACATACAATCTACTAGACTAAACTCTTATAAATTTCATAAACAGTAATAAACATTAACACGTACTTCACTCTCCATAAATAAACGTTCAAAAATTAGGTAGGTACATTGTTTACTGATTCGATCAAAAATTACTACGCAGGTTAGGTATTACAGAAATACTCGCACATGTCTTAAATCTCTAAATCTAGACTAGGTATATCCAGTGGCGGCGTAAAGGGGGGGCGGTGGGGGCGGTCGGCCCCGGGTGCCAAGCATCCAGGGGTGACAACACGGTGACAAAGAAA
>CAJQZM010036197.1:0-11503 GCA_907164665.1 Colias nastes
GTAGGTACATTCAGGAAGTTAATTAATTAAAGTTTGTAGTTTCAAAGTTTCCTACCGCAGACTTATTACCGTTATCATTATTAATATCAGTAAGTTTAATCTGAACTTTTGAATATTTATTCTTACATGATTCATATATTGTAGAAACATAATACAGCTTAAATTCACTACAGGATATTCATCTCGTAAGCAACTAGTTCCCAGTTGCTCTCCATTCATAAAGCTCCATATTTACTACCTGGAAACTTGCAAAACGTGCACTTAGTTCTTAAAATGCAGGCAATTTAAGAAAATACTCGCCAAATAATGAGGCCATTCAGTTCTGTAAACACTCAAAGCCGAAGTTAATCTCTCCTCAACCTGAACGTTGGATTTGAGCAAATGGCGCGGAAAGCGGACAAGCCTAAGGTCAACGTCTCGTTAAACGATACTAAGCTTTGAGTAATGTAATTATTTCATCCATGTAAATCGTCTATGTAAATGTTTGACACTTTAGGGAATTACTAGAAATTACCTAGTAAATAATAAATATAAATAATATAAGCGGACGAATATGTGTTGAACATCAAAAGTTAAAACTAAAAGTCCGCAAAAATCATACCAAATACAGAGTTAAGAGAAACAGCCGTTTCTTTCTTTGTAGTGTACTTGTAGTGTTGTTGAACCAAATAATCGGCAATACTATTTATAATTGCATTTAGTGTGAAGGGGGCTGATATCCATATCTGTAGCTATATCGGAAATAATGCTTATTGAAGTATTGTCTATTACACGCCGCGTCTACTCTATAATTTCTTCCTTTTTTACTCTTTAACTTGATATTCGATACATGCCCGCACGTGACACAATGCATGTTTACGTTTACTCCGGCTAAACAGCTGACTGGCCACACCGGGGGTCCGCCCCCCACAGACCGTGATAATAGGTCTGTGGACCGCCTTGAACAGTTGCTTCTGGGAATGCAAGTTGGAGGATACAAATATACATTGGTATTATTTATTAATATCGTGATGGATGACGGGTTAAATTGATATGTGTGTCGATCGTTTATTTAGGGACACTAGGTACGTGATTCGTTGGAGTGTAAAAGCCCGTACGAAATAGGAATCCTATAATGACCAGTGACCGAGATATAGATAAAGCTAGAAATGGTAACACTAAATAGTTAGTTAACTGATGAGTCAATAAGTGGAATCGTTTAATAGAATAATTCTGTGCCTCCAGTGAATAAAGGAGTAAGACGAGTTATTCCCTTTGGTTTTTATTGTACCATTGGATTCAGCTCGTCAAAATACACAACATATCAAAAGGTCATATCTCTAGCTGCGTCCTAACCCATTTTTTCGAATGACCCAAACGGTATAAGTAGGGTGTGATTAACGGTATAAGTTACCTTATCCATCATTTTAGGCAATCACAAAGGAACTATTCGTCTCGAGTCAAAAGTACCCACGAACACAAAGACGTATGTGTAGTTATACTTTTTGAATTAAGACTTAATTCATTTTGTTCCATCAGTCCTAACACTATTTTAGTATAAACGCATTTGTGTCATTTTTCTAACATGAGCATAAAGGAACAACTCTTTTAGTGTCATTGGTTCAAGTGACAACATGAGACAGTTTCGCATTAATGCCGTGTTGCTATTGGTCTATTTGAATACCTACTGCACGGAAACAACACAAACTATTCCTTATTATTTTTCAATCGTTTTTTCAATAAATCTGCAACAACAAATCTTTATATTTTTTAAAAAAGGTATTTATCAGTTAACTTAGGATATTAATATATTTCTATGGAAATTAACTACTTTTTTCAATAGATATTAAAATTACAGTTAACACATTAAGTGCATTTAATGATATTATACTCTTTGTTAATTGAATCATCCAAAAAAAGCCAACAAAAATGTTAAACTTATATTTTCTTCTTATAATTGGGTAAGTTTTTAAAAAATAACTAGTTTTTAATCACAGTTTTTAATCTTTTTTAAAAAATTTAATCTAACTACAATAATACGTCTATAATAGTCGCATAAAAAAAAGTATTTATAACCAGTCTTGACAATTATGAATATTGTGTTCTCCGCATATAGCGTTTTAGCCACTGTGCTTTGGTAATTTGCCTTTTTTATAGGAAAAAAATTCGCAATATCGATACTTCTTTGGTCCTGCATTTTCGTAAACATATTATGAATACTCTGGTACCACATATTTTGAAAAAATTGGGCTATTGTCACGTAGAGTCTCTTCAAAGAGCGTGCCACAAGTCGTATTTGCATCCAAGGCACCTTCAAATCTGTGCTTAATTTTTTCATTAAATCTTGTATTTTCTTTATTTATCTACATTATTTTGATATTATATGATATAGAAATTGTTAAAATTCCATATCATGCCGTAATATCGCCACTGACCACCTATAACTTTTCCTGTAACTGAACATACAGGAATATGGTTTTCGGGCTTCTCTTATCTCTTTATAGTGCTTCTATCCTCAATGTATACCACCATGACATATTCGGTTTTACTCCGGACAACATCTTCAGCCACCCAATCCCCTTGCTTGGAGTCCAAATCCAGCGGAGGACAATAATCGTCATTTACTAAAATTGAAGGTTTTTCGTCCTAGTATAAAAGTTGTCTGGATCCCATTTTATACTCATTCTATAGTATGTATAATACTATATCATGTGAAACGTGACTTGGAAAAAAAATATTCAAATAAATCACAAAATAAAAATTTGAAACAATCTTATAAGTTACGAAAAGCCCAATTATACGTCAAAATGATGCACAACATCCTCTTTACAACAAAATGGCGGAATTTACCGGGATGAGCCAACTATGTACTGCTAGGTCTCGACGGCTAATAAGTTGGTTCTGGATTTTGCAGCGATTCGATGGTTAATATAGAAGAGAACATACGTCAAATTTACGTAGATTGGACTTCTAGGGTTAAATGCATAAATACCTAAATGTTGTTTTATTTTTATTATCTAATAACGATAAAAAACCCGTTCATTTCATTCGTTTTTCAAGCTACGTGCATAGTTTTTCCACTTAAAGGCCTCAATTGAGTCATAAAGTACACAAATTTCAAGCATAATAAGTCACATCATTTCTATAAAACCAAAACTGCCAATAATGTAAGTCGTGTTGTGCGATTATGAACATAGTGCATAAGGGCATAAGTCGTTATATTGCAAAGAGTAAAAAAAAATTATGTGAATACATTGAGTTATTCCATGAAGTACTCGTTCATAAGGCCACAACTACAAAAAAACATGAAAAAAGTATATTTATAGGGTTGTTACATTATGTGTTCATATGTAAAACTATAGTCTAACGTCATATCTTACCCATACAAGCTTAAAATTTTGAATTTATAAAGATTTAGTATTGATATATAGTTTTTTGTCTCTCCTGAAAAGTGCTGTTTTTGAGTTATTCCCTTATTCACTGGAGGCACAGAATTACCTACTGTTTTCGATTTTTAAAGTTGGTTATTTTCTCAGCTTTCCATTTCAATTATAGTTTAAAAAAAATGGTCTTTTAATAATTTATATTTTCTTGTTTCCAGGTAATGCATTCTACGAATATTATATACTGTGTGGATTGCTGTGTGTGATGTTCTGACACGGAAATAAGACAGAAAGAAGGTACTTTTAATACTAATTAGTTTAACCATTTTAATTATTCCTGTCACGAACCAAGATACAATTTAAAATAAACAATACAATTGGACGCTAACCTCTTTTTGGCTTTTCAGATAGTTTGTATTTGCGTCATTTGTTATGTATGGGACATATATATACAAAATCATTATCTATATAGTTTAGTTGTTGTTACTTCGTTTTTAGGACATAGATCAGAGTTCAATGTTACGTTTATACTGTGGTAAGGAGTAAATATCTAAACATAATATGTGGCAACATACTTTATAAAAATGATACATATTTCAATAATCCATGCATAATATGTCTAACGTTAAAATTAACGGTTTTGTGGGAAAAAAATACCCATTCTTGAAAACGTGAGAATGCTGCGATCAAATACCAATTAAAAATGATAAAACAATAGCTAATAATAATTGGTCATTCTTAAGGTGATTGCTACGATCTGTTCCCAGCCAATGTCCCGCTAGATGGCGCTGAATTCTACATTTCTAGTTTATTTGAGTTTTTGCGTAATTGGAAAAGATTAAGGTCGTAGGAATAGTCATGGCGGTTACTGAATATTATATTTTATTGAAATATGTCATATCATTGCCTTAAAATCCACCCAATTCGGTAAAAAAATGCATTATAACATCTGTCATTGCATACAGGGTCGTTTACACACACAGACGTATACAAAAATGATAAAGATTTAAGTCTAGATGGCGTGAATGTAAAACAAGTAGGATTGTTATAAAAATAAAAGTTATATTTGTTGGCGTAAACTATTTTGTTGTAATTTTGGGAAATAAATAATGTCAAAATTGATTACAATAAAACGCAGTTTTATTTTATTACATTACACTATTGTTTTTTTTATCAAAACATGTATTTGAAGTAGCATATACCTATGATATAATATTATGCTAAGAATAATTATTCATACAACAACAAATCTAAAACACTATTTACTATGGAAAAAAACCAGGAAGGTGAAAAAGATATTTACGATTTCGACGCACTCGACTTTTAGTAAAATATAGTAGGTAAAAATTAAACAATGGTAATGTAAATTCTAAACAAACTACTACCAAAATACAATTAGAACAAAAATCATTTGACTTGTTTATTTCACCCAGAGGCCAGAGGCGGCTCGTGACAAAATTGTATAGGTGTTCACTTGAAATAAAACAACGAAAATACAATAGCGTTCGGGATGATTTATTACAAAAAAATGAGCACCACATTTTATAAATGTCTATAACACTAAAAATTACAAAGTACAGGCTATTTCAAAACGAATTCAATGACTAGGTATCAATAATTAGTAAATCACCGAATTTGCATTCGCGAGCGTAGGTATCCATAGTGTTTGTCACTGACGGTCACTGACCTCTATAACTTATAGTTATAGAGGTCAGTGGTGTTTGTTGTGTAAACATGTATGTATTTGAGTAGTTAGTAGCATATTATATTCTGAATTTCTGATCCATGCCTATTCACTCAAAACTAATAACACTAATGATTTGTAACAGTAAATTATTTCAATAGGTAGGTATTTGAACATTTCCCAACAAGACGTAAGAATAATTATTCGTAGGTATACAAGATACAATAACAAATCTAATACACTATTTATTATTTTATTATTTACTAGCGGTCCGCCCCGGCTTCGCCCGTGGTACATGTTTACGTTTTCTCTCCATAAGAAGTAATAGCTAGAGAGCTAGCGCAAAGCTACCTGTATGTATTTGACCAGACCTGGATTTTTGTGTGTTGATTCCCCTATACCTACTATACATGAGATGAGGAGTCACTAAGCCCAGAGTGGTGGACGGGGCGCGCGCTTAGGTAAGACAGGTGGAAATTTTTGGCGAACTTTGAAACCATTTGACCACGTCTGCCATTTTGATATTTGAAAATAGATTATTATTACTATCGGAAAATAACAATGGCAGACCATTATCACGCGGATAACATTCTGGCAGACACTTATGAAAGTGCTGAAAAAAATACAATTTTGAAAGTATTTGACCAGATCTGCCATTCATATATTTTATTTATTAGGGTCTTAAAAACTTATTTTCGAAACGGCAGACATTTTCATTGCGTACAGACTTCAGCAGACAACAAAACTTTACAGACTTCAGCAGTCAACAAGACTTAGCTTCTACATGGTCAGATGTATATATGTATTACGTTCCCTGACCTTACATCAATGATTTACTTTATTAATGTTTTTATGGTCATTTACATTTAATTTTGAAAACTATGGAATAAAATTTATAAATTTGATGATACAAAACTAAATATACATTTGTAAAGAATCTCAAATATAAAGTTGTGTTGCAAATAACAAATCATCATTTAAATATTTAGTTTATTTCTTTATTTAAGAAACAATTAACAATTACAAAACAACATAAAAAAACACGCATGCATTTATTGAAATGTTCATTCATCATCACTATCGTATGGCGTTGTGTGACTCGTCTTCATAATCCATTGAATCGGATTCTGTAAAAGTAAAACGTAAATTATATAATAAAAGAAATGAGTAAAGTCAAAAATAATTATTAAAGAGTTAATCATTATAAACTTACCTAGTAAGGCAATGCCTTTGATGTCGCACGATGCCGCCGCGCCGCCAGTGTAGGTACTTCTGCTGCTACATGAAAATATGCTAGGGTTGCAACAAATGGGAAATAAAACAATTGTGATTATTACTATTATGATGTAATCATTTATTCATATGTACATTCAAAACAATTGCGATTATTAAATCTGATGTAATTATTTTTTCATAAATATATAATTATTATTAATTACATAATATATTGCACTGTGAAATATTTACGTATCACTTTATTTTTGATGTTCTTAATTGTCTTTTATAAAATTTAAGTGACGCATTCGCATTGGGATCAACAATCCGATAAGAAAAGAATGGAGACAACATATACATAGCTTTGATTTCAATTCTACAGATACAAAATATACAATCTATCTAAAATGATACAACGGATGTTTCCTGCGTTTTCTCGTCAAAATACCGAAATAACGTAATTATTGTATAGTAGTTGGGCGTGAAAGTAAAAAAACAAATGAAAAGTGTTTTCCATATGATTATTTATTAAATTTACGCGATTAAGAATAATTTCAACGATACAATTTAGTAACCGAGAATTCAGAGGATTAAAGAAAATACCTGCCTGATCATTTTATCAAACTCTAAAAGAATTATGGTTATTTCGCATCACTCGGTTTATTAGTTTGGTAATAATTATTAAAGGTAGTTACAACCCTAGCCATTGAGTCGAACGGTAGGCAACACAATATCGACTTTGTGCGGGTACATATGGTACATTTCTTCTTGCTGTGAAGCGTAATTATTATTATTAAGATTTTTTAGGCTATTTTGAATCAGCTGTTCTAATTTAATTCTAGAAATTTATTAAAACGTGATTTTTTTAAAAGTATATTATGAGTTTATAAATACCTCAACCAATAGTTATTGTGTCCTATCCTCATTTCTTTATATCTTGGTAGTTAACTAAAGTGTTAAATTTACATAACCTCAACAACAACATTTACACTGCCACTGCACTAAAACTAATATGGAATCCATCACACAGTCTATTGATCAGATGTTTGAAGTGTTTAACCACAGAATGGATGAGTTCCAAAAGGATCTCCAGACAATTTCAACAGCCCCAATGGGTAGCCCGTCTTCTAAATTAGCGTCTGACTTTACAGTCTTTCGCACATTTGTCTTGACATCACTACAGTGTCTACAGTCTGAGGTTATCCTCCTGAGTAACAAAACAAAAGTACCTACGACGGACGACCACGCTTCGAGTTGCCAAACACACAGCCAAACAACAATAATGAGTAATAAATTGTTTACAAAAAAAACAAGTTTTCCATTTTTCTGTATGAGTAGACAGAACTTCAAAACGCCACCTGCTACGGTTTATATTATGAACGATGGTTATAAAAATAAAAGTTATATTTGTTGGTGTAAACTATTTTATTGATCAATAATTTTGGAATTTAAAACTGTCAACATTGATTACAATAAAACGCAGTTTTATTTTATTACACTATTGTTTTTTTATCAAAACATGTATTTGAAGTACCATATAATATTATGCTGATCCAAGCATTTTCACTCAAAACTAATATCACTAATGATTTGTAAAAGTAAATTATTTCAATATACATTTCATAACCAACAAGTAAGAATAATTAATTATTATTCCTACCTACAACAACAAACCTAAAACACTATTTACTATGGGAAAATAACCAGGAAGGTGAAAAACATTATATTACCTATTATTTACGATTTCGACGCACTCGACTTTTAGTAAAATATAGTAGGTAAACATAATATTATGGTTTTGATTTTTGCTACTAGTATAAGAAAACTGCGTGTTCAAACTACTTGTTTGTCTGTCTGAAAATTCGGAAGTACTTTGGTAGTTTACCGATTTATAATAATATTGTATATATCGTTGTTTAAAAAATATTCAAACACAATAAAATATGATATACTGATTTATCACTGGTTTCAGTGATGAACTGATGAGTCAATGTTAGCCACTATACTTTCGTCATACGTGTGTATGATTGATGTGATTTGCAACGTGGTGATATTTCAGAAAAATCACGGGTCAAATTGTCCCACCGAAAATATAACTGCGTTATAAGAATAACTATACCTACGATAAATTATACATAATACAATATAGTCTCAAATGCATACTAGTGAAATATTTTATTTGAATCAATAAAATAAAAAAAAAATAAAAAATAATAATAATACAAAAATAAATTCACAACACAAGAAAATCCGCGCGCAAATCATAGCGCGTGACAATGAAATCAAGAACTTTCGAGCCGACGCGACGCGGACGACGAAGGAGCCTAACAAAAGTACCTACAATCATAGGCGGCTCGTGACAAAATTGTATGGCCGTGTTCACTTGAAATAAAACAACGAAAATAGGTACCTACAATAGCGTTAGCAGTACAAAAAAAATGAGCACCACATTATAAATGTCTATTTATACACTAAAAATTATAGAGTATTTCAAAACGAATTCAATTATTATTTAGCAATAATTAGAAAATCCCCGAATTTGCATTCGTGATCGTATTCATAGTGTTTGTCTACACTAATATTATAAAGAGGAAAACTTTGTTTGTTTGTTTGATTGTAATGAATAGGCTCATAAACTACTGGACATTTTACCAATGTTTGCAAGTTTGTGATTACTTTGATAGTTTACCGATTTATAATAATTGTATACTTATATCATTGTTTAAAAATATTCAAACACAATATGATATAGGTACTGATTTATCACTGGTTTCAGTGATGAACTGATGAGTCAATGTTAGCCACAATACTAATCACTTTCGTCATACATGTGTATGAACTATGATTGATGTGATTTGCAATGTGGTGAAATTTCATAAAAATCACGGGCCAATTTTTTGTTTTGAATCCCACCGAAAATACATATATTACTAATTGCGTTATTAGAATAATTAATTACTATACCCACGATCAATTATTACAATTTACAATATAGTCTCAAATGCATACTAGAGAAACATTGCAATTTGAATCAATTAAAATGCATAGCATACAAAAATAAATTCACAACACAAGAAATTCCGCGCGCAAATCATAGCGCGTGTCAATGAAATCAAGAATGTAATTTTATATCAAGCCGACGACCGCGACGACGCCGAACTAAAGTACCTACAGTACCATTTACCTTCAGTGTACAATACAGTTTACAGACCTACGACGGACGAACAATAATGAGTAATAAATTGTTTACAAAAAAAAACATAGTTTCTAAGGTCATTAGTTTTATTTTATTTTATTGTTATTTTCTTTGAACGATTGGAAATGAAATTACTCAATTTTTACACAGAACTTTGATTTATTAGAATTATGCTCATTATGTATAAGATAACGAACGCGAATGCACGACATCTAGCGCGTCAATGTCTAAACATCGCCTTTCGTTTAGACATTGACGCGCTAGATCTGTAATAAGTATATAGTCTATGCGCTAGATGTCGTGCTTTATGTCGTGTTTCGCTTGGCAAAAGTCACGCACACTACTGTAGAAGTGTCAAATTTTTCCGGTATTTTACTGTTGTTTTTCTAAGTAAATATTGTAAATTATTGATTAAAAAGGTCGAACGCGCACACATTTCATTATAGAGAAGTGATAAAATGATTAGTTTTAAAGAAATAGTGTCTGTGTTAAGTGTTTAGAGGTAATCAAAAATGTATGGAGGGACGGTCGGAACATCCACCTTAATGTATAAAGTATAAACTATAAGCACAGTATTACAATATTATTTCCTACAGTAAGGAATCGCCTTTGATGTCGCGCGATGCCGCCGCCAGCGTAGGTACTTACGCTGCCACACGAAAATACGCTAGGGTTGCAACAAATGGGAAATAAAACAATTGTGATTATTAATATTATAATGAAATCATTTATTCATATGTACATTCAAAATAATTGCGATTATTAAATCTGATGTAATTATTTGTTCATAAATATATAATTACAGATATTGCACTGCTAAATATTATTTACGTGGACACTTTATTTTTGGATATTCTTAATTGTATATTATAACATTTAACTAAGTAATGCATTCGCATTGGGATGTTCAATCTGATTAGAAAATAATGAGGACAACATATACATAGCTTTGATTTTAATTCAACAGATACAATTAATACAATCTTTCTGAAATATTGGTTCCTTCTGGGATTTCAATGTAGATTTACATCCGTAAACGGAACAGTTTGTGCGCGCCATAATAGAATATGTAAGTACCTATGTATAATAAAATTATTACACAAAAAATACGACTGCGTCGTCCTTTCGCGCTAGGTAAGGCAAACTAAGCGTGTTTGCCTTACGCGGCCCGCGTCGCCCGACCCCCGCCAATTCCCCTCCGTTTCTCTGCACAAGTACATTCGCTTCCGTACTGTATAGATATTGTAATACTGTGCCGCCACGCGCCGCCGCGCTTGTCGCACAAATTTTGTTCGTGATGTCCTCTCCATGCTCCTGTTGGTCTTAGCGTGATGATATATAGCCTGCCTTCATCTAACACCCAAATAATTTTTCAAATTGGACCAGTAGTTCCTGAGATTAGCGGGTACAAACAAATAAACTCTTCAGCTTTATAATATTAGTATAGATTTTAAAGACACGACATAAATGGGGAATTTACAAAATGCTACTTTATACGAGTTACCAAGCAACGATTTGAAACAATAAATAAGTTTTGAAAGAACTTTTTCGGTAAACGTAATATAAGAGCTGTATAAAACACACACGATTTCAAGTAAATATTTGGGTTGATTTTAAAGACGCTTCCGTATACAGAATGCATAGAAATCAAATACAAACATGTTTAAACACACATTTAACGTATTTATATATATTACCCAATGATTTTCGGTTATATATGTCTGTCTGTTTAGTTTAACTGTGGCATTTACATGTATGAGAGAAAAATAAATAAAAACAATCTTTGAAACGGGTCGTACATCTTGTCAAAAGTTGAGCTCAAAATGTTATTTTGCTTTGCATCGATATGCACATTTTTTCGAGTTTTTGAAGCAGCACAAATTATAATCTGAACATTTTGCATGCAAAATTACATTGGGAAAAACTAAATATATTTCTAAAATTTCGTATTATAATGGATTTTATTTTCAGTTGTTGCCCAGGTAAAAATCTTTCCATTCAAAACCGGAGAGTTACTACTAGACTATAATACCTAGTAAACATAAA
>CAJQZM010036200.1:159-24706 GCA_907164665.1 Colias nastes
GCGCCGTTGTAGCACGGCGCGCTGCTGCACTGCGAGCGCTTCTGCGGACACCCCGCTACCGTGCCGTTGTCTGCTACGTAGCTACGAACGTAAAATAGTATAAGACATTGCTCGTAATTGCGCTTCGAAAACTTCACACGCTACGAATACGCTACACGTCGTATATTGGTGCAGGTTTAGCGAGTAGCAAAGCGCTAGAGAAATGAAACAATCATTGTACGAGGCAAAAAAATCATCTTACAGGAATTTGCAATTAAAATTTTTTGAACGTTTGCTTATTTATTTTTATTATTTAGGAATAAAATATACACTCTTCAGAATAAAAATATTTACTTCAATCAGCTATTTACTCCTACTGCATCTTTACGATATTTACAAATCGAGCAATACATCAAAAGTGGGATGTCTCAAAGTTAAGAATTATTAAATTTTTCCATTCTACACAGTTCAGTAAATTTACCTGTTCAGATCGATAAACTTGTGGTCAATATACAGGTCCGAGATGCATCCAACAAAATCCTTATTCTTGACTTGGAAACTGGATGGTATGTTCGGCAAGCCGCCGATCTGAAGTGGGCCAGTGAGGTCCAGGAACCTGTGGATAGCACTGCACAGTTTATTTTCTATGCCAATGTCTGTGACTTGGGTCATTATAGAATTTTTAATGGTTTATTGTCAAATTAGTAAAACTTTAATATTAAAAGAGCGTGTATGCCGAGCACACGTGTCAGAATTGAGTCTTTGGCAAAATTCAAAGATACCTACCAAAATCGTCGCCTTACTCCATGACGTGACTTGCCATGACTCGACCTTGAAATTTTACTCTCAACGCGCCTAAAGAAGTTTCACTTCAATAAAAATTGTATATGTATATTTAGAAAATCTTTACCTGTGGCAAGTTTCGGTGGGAATATCGCAGCGAGGTGGCAATAATTTTCTAGTAAAATTTGCGCATGCATACTTGACACCGAATTCCGCTGCTCCAGCCAGTGATAAAGCTTTATCACAATCATCTAGGATCATTGTTGCTGTCTGTAAACAAATAAAACATTTTAATTTAGCTCAATAAATTTTTATCTCATTCAATACATTAAACTGTGTTGCCAACTGGTTTACCGTATAATAAATGGTTCCTTGTACATTTCGCCGTTTACCTTCTTCTATATTTACACCTTTAATAAGACCGAACTTGTAATCCGAAATTAAATGAAATTCGTTATTCGTAACAACTTGTACAGTGCTACTCATTCTGATTCATTGACCATAATAACACGTTTCATTTATTGGCTAAACTGTGTTCTTTAACCTGTCTTAACCAGATGACACTCACCCGGTTATAATAATCCACTTGCACGCTATGCCATTCTCCATCAGCCACGTTCCCCTCCACAGTAACCTCTGCCCTTGCTCCTCCTAACGCGAAGCTGAACCGCAGCCCGGTTCCCCCGCGACCCACACTCGATACAACTTCTAGCGCGATGAAATCGTGCCGCTCGTTGTATCGCCCGTTGTACAGGAGGAGACCGGACGTGGATTGGGTTGCGAATCTGGAAGGTTATGTGTGATGTAATATGGTGAATTGTGATGATTTTTATTTTCAGGATTCAGATAAAATATCATGTACCTAAGTACGTGTTTCATTAAGTTGTAAGACACATAGTGCATTAAAAAAACTAATTACCGGCACTAACGACAAAAAAAACTGACTTCTTGTAGTCTATTATGTAAAAAAATAACTTCACATGAACGTCAGCTTACATTACTGAAGTAAACTTATGCTGCCCAATCGCGATTCGCGATGTGCTATGCACTGCGACCCACTACGACATAGCGACCCATCTTCATTATCTACTCACCTCAACTTCAAATGAAACCGATGCCGTTTCTTAATGCCTGGGAACGTCAAAAACGAAGTGGGTGGGAAGCTCCTAGCACTGAGCTCACACATGGGCGTAGTATAAAGCTCATCTATAGAGCAGCCCTGGCATAAGATACCGCCTTCACGCCGAGCCACGCATTGTGACCCGCTACGGCAAAGTGACCCATCGTTGAGATCGCAAGTGGCCTTTGTTAGTATCGTCTCACAGTTCTCGCCTGGGGATGTGTATAATTGTTATTGTATTATATTGTATTATATCGTATTAGGCTGTGACGTAATAAATGGTTATAATATTGGTAATGCCATTGATGCTAATAACATCGCTGATGATAATGATATTGGTAAAAGAATAATTCAAGTTATTGACATAAATAATAGTAGTGAAATGAATAGTAATAGTGCAGCTTTAGTGAAGGGAATAAATGACATTGATGGTTAAAAAACATTACTCCAGATATAAACAATAGTGATAATATTGATGGTAATGACCACGTAGAATTAGAACAATGAATTAGCATGATTATATTGATAAAGCTTTAGGAATACAATTTACTGAATTATAAGAAGTATTTATAGCAGTAACAAACCTGTAAATCCAGCAGGGCAGACGCAAGTATAGCCTCCCTCTCGTCTGATACAAGTCCCGTTGTTCACGCATGGAGATGAATAGCATAGATCTACTTCAGTGTCGCACATGTAGTGTTCCCGGGAACCTAAACATAATTAATATATTTTTAAGAATAAAATGTACCTAATTCTGAATATTACATTTCTTATTATCAGATATTTTGGGACAATAAGAGATCACTTTTATTCAAAGAAATATTGGACTCTATAAAATATGAAAGTAGAGACGCTTACCTGTAAATCCTTTAGGGCACTGACAAGTGAATGTAGTCACAGGATAAATAGGTCTGAATAAAACTGAATCGCTGTTTATAAAGCCGGAAGCGTTTCCAAACTTGAGTACAGTGAGACACTCTTGGAAGTTGAGGCAAGGTTCGTGGACACATACATTGTCATCGAATGGAAGTACCTGTATAAAATTTGGATATTTGAATCTTCATTTTCACTTTGGTTAGTTTTATTTAAACAAATAAGGACACCAACATCAATTTATGCATAACATAATTGTTCCAGTACATAATATTAAAGAGAGACTTGACATAAAAACAAAATTAAAATATATTTTCATTAGACTGAAAATAAAATACAATTAAAGAGCGTCTTTAATTTAGGTAGGTATTATTTGCACTTAAATTCGATTATAATAGACAGTGAAAATTAAAAGAACGAAGATAGAAAGAAAGATCATTCGAAAGAAATATGAAAAGAGAAAATAGATCTAAATAAACAACAAACCTGTACAGTCGCAAGTCTAGCTAGTGTAGTGCGGTGCAAGTACACTCGCTCGCGCAAGTGCGTGGGCGAGTAGAAGGGATCTTTCTCAGATTCACCCGCACTACGACGCGCTGAGAACGATACGTTCAGAATGTTGCCCGATACGTCTGTGTCGTCCTGTGGGAGTAAATGTAACATAGATAAAGTAAATTCAACTTTATTGAAATGGATTAGAGTCGGATTTACAAGGTACCAAAAAGGTGGTGGACATTTTTTGTCACTGATTGTGAATTGTAACTATAATTAATAATCGAAAATAGATGTGTGTGGTAATGAGAAAACTTGCCTGAGTAAACTGGAAAAAACTTTAAAAAATCAATACATATACTCTAGATAAAATTGAAAAATAGCGAAGACTCTAAATCTGAGTATAAAAGAACAAAAAAACGTACAAAAACCAGTCATACCATAATTTTTCTCACACCTACCTGTATGCTAAATATATAAATATTTTCTTTAGGACACGGTATAATAGCTGCAAGTCCATCTATAAAGAAGCTCAGCAGTGGGGACAGGAATCTCTCAGCCGTCATGTCGTTTAAACGCACTGTGATGGAGTTAAACAACATGTCCTCTGTTATGAGTCGGACTAGCAGTTGCATCATTGCTTTTACTTCGTTTACACCATCTGAAATCATAATTGTTGTTATAATTTCTTTATTTTTATTTGGAAGGTGTGGGAGAAAGTCTTGATCAGTTGGCAAATAATCATTTTGTGTATTAGCATATTTAACAAATGTTTTCATTTTAATATAAAATTATTATCAATTTTGTGATAATTGTATCGTTTGCAAAATTTACAATACGATCATGAAAGATCAAAATATAATGGTTGATAATTTTGGGATAACACTGAGGAAATTTAATGTACTAACTACTAACCTACTTTTAATTTGCTATAATTATGCAAGGGGATTTTATTTTATTATTATTTTAATTCGAAATAAAAGTAACATTGCGGTTTTTTTACCTGTGACCGAGATTTCCATAGTAGCCAATTTCTGTACATTAGTATTCAACTGCGGTGAGAGCGTCATCGAACCGGACGTTTCATTCAATAGAACCAGATTCGCGTTATTTCCTGATAATATGCGATATTGGAGCTGAAAATAGGAATAAAATTTTTTAAGAAATGTACTATAATTTGCATTATCTGCATTAATTTTTAAACATTCGTTCCAATTTTTTTTATAATCATCATTCCACTATCATACATACGTTCCGCATTTCTTTCCCAAACAGTAAGCCAAAACAAAATCTAACCAAACACATTTTTTTCCATACTGTAATTTTTGTCTATTTTGTTGAAAACGAAATTCTGTCAAATAATTCTCACAAACCTTATCCGAAACATCAGCATCATAAGCCGGAACGCGTCCAAACGGTCCCACAGGAAAGCAATCCTTATAATTATTGAAGATCACTTGGAAGTCCTTCATCATTGGCGCATTATCATTCACATCTGTGACCATTATTTCTATTCTGACGTCATTCCACAATGGCGGACTTGCTGCTCGAATCACGAGTTCATATTTCTTCCGAGGACTTTCATAGTCGAGGTCTACCATTGTTACGAGTTCTGCTTTATCTGAACCTTGGCGGGTTTCGAGAGAGAAACTGTTTGAATCGTCTCCGCCTGGAAAAAAATATTTTTTGGGAGTATAGCAATTATTATTATAATGTAGAGTATCTCGATTTTTAGGGGGCATTTAACTATATCCCACACAAGGTAACGTCATAAACATGTTTAATCAAACAAGGCTAATAATGGCAGTAAAATTATATTTTGTATGAAAATCATTTGCAAAGCTACTATTTAGTAATTTTAATAAATAAGGAAATCATTTACCAATAATGATCAGTGACCACTATGGCAATAAGGTCTTACGAAATAAGGCAAAAGCCTATAAAAGTTCTTACCTTTAATAGAATAATGCACCACAGCATTAGCGCCTTCATCCGGATCATTAGCAAATATCTCTCCCACAGTTGTTCCGATCGGACTGTTCTCTGGGATGTAGAATGTGAGACAATCGCTTGAAAACACTGGTGGGGAATCGTTTATGTCCTCGATTTTTATGTGCACTATTACCTGTGAATATGATTCAGATTGAAATGTTGGTAGGATAATAAACAACGATAATAAATGATGTAGGAAGAGTTAGACTAAGTCAAGTTAGGCATTATTCTAGAAATAGACTTTTTTTGGTAGTTTTTGATCAGGGCAAAATAAATTTGCAAGAAAATTTAACAGTTGTCAAATTTTTCGTTTTAGGAAAAGGCTTCTAAAAACAACATTTAACAAAATACGTTAATATTGAGTTATAGATGTGGTAGATTGTGGTAGATATTTTTAATCCCTACACTATCCTCTTCAGAACGAGGAATTGGAAATGTTCTGAAATATTAATAATCAATTATGTAGATTCTCTAGATTTTAAACTTACAGTAGAACTCTGCGGAGGTGAACCACCATCAACAGCCAGCGCTTTCAAATCATACGTCGCTACCGATTCGCGATCCAATGCCTTATTGGTTCGTATAACTCCAGACGCTGGATCTATAACAAATGATCCTTCTTCCCGATCTTTTGGATCTAGTTCGTAGTGCACTCGACCGTTGAGACCTACGTCCGCGTCTGTTGCTGCCACTTGAGTTACTGAAGTACCTGGTAAAGTAAAAGAATATTATTAATTTGGCTTGATTGTATCATCCTATGATGAAAATTGCATTAAGTAGGAATAAATTGAAGTACCGCAAAGAAATTTAAACAAAATGTTATAACAACGACACAATAAATTCTCAATGTACATGTCCACATTAAAATAAACACTTGTTTAGAGGAAATACACAAACTTATTTTAGTATACCAAAATATGAAAAAAGGACACATAAATACAATAAAGTTTATTAAATCAGTCAGTCTACCAGTCGTTAACTCCGAAAACATAGAGTTAATACATGAATAAATAGTAACATACCAACTAAAGCATCCTCCATTATAGTGGCTGTATACAGCTGTTGTTTAAACACAGGTTCATTGTCATTAACATCAACAACGGATATTTCCACATCAGTAGTATCAGATAATGCTGGTACTCCACCATCTCTTGCTGTTACAGTTAGTAAATACCCTGGAAATTAGATTTTGGTTTAAAAACCGATGATTTTTCCATGTATATCTTAAATTACAAACATCATTATCATCATCTTCAGTAAACAATCATAATCAACACAAATAATAGAATTGAAATTTTCGTTGTCATTCCTATTATTTATCTTAGCATATGTACGTTATTTGGTAACATTTGAAATAGTAAGAACTTATAATTTAAAGATTTAAGGATGAAATGTATGTGAATTGACTTTTATTCGATCCAATTTCAGCGATAAACGAATTCCAACCAAGTGTGAGTTGAGATCGAACGATAAAACATCTTTATATGGACCGGGCCTTTGTGTTTAAAGATACGTGCTTTGAATGCACGCTCAATACGTAATCATTTTGTAGAAATGCTCCGGAAAGAAAATTCAGTCTCGAATCTTACGGATTCTTTAAATTGAATCCAGTACTGACTTTATACTTACTTGTAGTTTAAAGAAAGAAATTTTTTATTTTGAGTACACAATTTACGTATTTTTGGGTTTGGAAAGTCATTTAAAAGCTTTCGCCGCGTATATTGTCACCGATAAATAAAAATAAATAAAAAATAAAAAAAAAGACGTGTGGCACTCGGGGACTGCCGCGGTAAAGCTATTGCATAGCATGCCTTCAAGCCACACCTCCGTGCCCGTCGGAGTGGGGAGCGTGAGGTTTTTTCGTTACGGAATTTCTGGATTCGGTCCCCGCGCTCAAGGCCCGCGATAGAAGCTATGCCATAGCTTAAAAATATCTTTAGGTATTTGCTCAAATGTGGTTCACAAGTTATTACTTTAAGGAAAGTACAGCACATTCGCCAGTTACGATTTTAATTTTGCTTTTATCAATCTACTCACCACTCATAGTCTCTCGATCCAGCAATTTATTAGTAGTAATAGCACCAGTTTGTGGATTTATAAGAAACTCCTGTTCATGATGTGCTACAGCTTCGTTAGATATTTCTGAAGTTAATGTATATGTTATTTGGGCATTTATTCCCACATCACTGTCTGTTGCTGACACTACAAGAACTGTTGTACCTACTGGAGCATCTTCAAACACCTGGAAAATTAATTAATTTACGTGATTATTAATAATAAATACCTTAGTTTTTATATTAGTCAGGTTTGGGTGTTTTTCAAGGGTCTTAGCTGGGACCAAAATTATTAAATACTTACGCTAGTAATAAAATCAGTACTATTGGAAATGAAGATGAAAATATATAATACTTACAATATTATAAAATCTTTATTTATTTAATTTGGGAACATTATGCTAACTACAACAAATTAACGGTTCTTTCCAACTTACCGAAGCGGTATACGGGGCGTTTTCAAACACAGGTGCGTAATTATTAGCATCAGTTATATTAATATGAACCATGGCTGTATCGGATCTTCCACCAGAATCTGTAGCAGTGACTGTAAGGACATATCGTCGTTCCTGTTTGAAGTCAAGTGGTTGAGCCACTGTGATGAGACCGCGACCATTTTGTGATGTTATGGAGAAACGACCGCGCGTATTGCCGCCTGTTATCTCGTAATGTAACCTGATAAAATGTAACTTAGTTTAAAAGCTATTAGAGGTATTATTAATGTTTTCAGGTAAATAGTCGTTTGAACTAGGTACTCTTTAAATGACTACTTTTGACACTTGTTCAATTCATAATTCAAATGAATGAATTAAACACTGTTTCTTAAAATAATAATTCATTTTCCATAATATATTCACAACTTGATCATTTCTTTTCTATAATGTTTATATCAACAATCAAAATTCACATCAATACTTAGGTTAAAGTACCTATCTACTATATTCTGACACTAGTTATTCTCTTATTTTTCCATACTTATAGCTTGATCTACTTATCAATAATCTAGTTTTCCTTTCTTTTAAATAATTATAATTCCAACAAACCGATTATCCTCATCAGCATCAGTAGCAGTGACAGTAACCACCGGAGTGCCAGGCGGTTCATCTTCAGCCAGCTCCACATCATACTGTGCGGGTGCAAACACTGGGTCATTATCGTTCACATCTTGTACGACCACTACTACGGATGCTGTGGCTGATCGTGGTGGTGTGCCGTTGTCTGTTGCTGTTACCTGTGAGTTGTTAGTTTTCTTTGTTTAAAGTGGAGTGAATGGATTATGTATTTGTATTTCATATACCTTTTATTGATAATAATTTTATATTGTGTTGTTGAGCTGAACCTAACCGTTTGTTTAGAATTTCATAGAGTTGTAATAATAGAAAATCTGAAAGCTCTTTATCGAAAGCTCATTAGTAGTTTACACATTTATTATTCTTCATTATTAATTAAATATTGTTTACTGCAAAGTTCAGAAGATAAACTTCCAATACCAATTTTATATTTTCAGGCTTATACGGCAAATATAGCTTACTTGTAACTGATATTTAGACTGCACTTCTCTATCCAAAGTCCCCGAGGTGTAAACCCACCCGGATCTCGGGTCGATAGTGATCGGCAGCTCAGTGTTGCCGTTATATTCCTTATCGCTCAAGTTGTATGTTAGTTCGGCGTTCACGCCTTCGTCTGCGTCGTAGGCTTGTACCTGAGAAGTTAATAGATTATTAATATTTTCAAAAGGGTGTTTGATATTTTGATTGTGTTTCAAAGAAAGCAGTTGTACTTGGACTTTTCTCGATATTATTGGAGGCGTATCATTGTCAAATGAAATATAAAATAAAACGCTCATAAAAACGTATTATAGCGCAGCCAAATCCATAATTATTATTGCATTAAAATAATCAAAAAGGAGTGAGTGAGTGAGTATTATATTTTAAAATATATAAAAAAATCCCTGAAATTATATCACAGAAAAAGTACCCATATCGAAAAATAAATTTTATACCAATATTCTGATCCTTACCCTAACAATACTATAACCAACAGGCACACTCTCGCTAACTGACTCCTGGAAAAGCGAAGTATAGAATCTCGGCGAGTTATCGTTCACATCCTTGACGTTGACTAGAAGCTGTGTGGTGTTCGATCTGGAGGGACTTCCACCATCTGAAATATTGGCAAAATAAGTATTGAAGATAGATGAAGAGATAAAAAAGGGCGTGTGCCGAGCACACGTGTCAGAAGTGAAACTCCTTTGGTAAGATTCAAAGATACCAAAATCGTCGCCTTACTCCATGACGTGACGGTATTGCCATGACGCGATCTTGAAATTTTACTCTCAACGTGCCTAAAGAAGTTTCACTTCAAAACTTGCGAATTTGGATTGTTTCAGGGAGTTTTGTTTAAAAAAAATAATGATACTTGAAAGTTAAATTTAAATAGGTTAAAGTGTTTAATTTGAAAGGAATAATGTTCATCAGAGAAACATGATAAAAAGCTCAGAGTTTTATCAAAGTCAATTAATATAGATAAAAATTCGAATTCAATATTTTTAATTAACTTTCGGAACCTTTAGGAACTTTTAAATTGCAGAAGCTTTAAAACTTTATTATCTTCATGTTATCTACTAACGTTCTACCCGTGGTTTCGTTCGCAAGGCAACATAATGCGATAGCTCTGTTTATTCAAGTAATATTACATTTTACATTGAAGACTGGACTATATTGTATAGACTAACAGTTATAAACTACAAAACTTTGTTTCTCTATTTCTTCAAATTCATCAAATCACATCAAACCATTTCGTCCCACATAAACATACATACATACAAAAACCAACAAACCTTGAGCTCTAATCACGAGTCGGTAGCTCCTCACTTGTTCATAGTCAAGCGGTTTGACAAGCGACACATCCCCACTCAGGCTGTCTATAGAGAACTGCATTTGCGTGTTCCCGCCAATAATGGCATAGCGGATAGCTGCGTTCGCGCCTATGTCGTAGTCTTTTGCTCTATGGATTGAAAATAAACAATATAAGTCATTTAAAAAAAATAGGTTAATACTTAAGTAGCTTCATAGGTCAGGTATAGCAAAGGCCCGTCTCATGATCGATTTGTTTCCATTTTTTTTTTCATTTATAAATCATTAAAATTGGAAAAATGTTTGGGCTGCGTTGCTCCGATCATGGATATATAATAAATATAGAGCACGGTTATTATAGACTAAGAGTCATTCAAGTTAAAAGTTCGTAAAAAGCCTGTGCACATGTTACAGTAAGCTAAATTCCAGCAGCTATCAAGTATAAAGTTATTGCAAAGCATTTCCTAAGTTTTGCGAATGTCGTTGCTTCCCGGATAGTTCGGGAAACATTTTCAGACAGCTGTCATTGTGCAATACAATATTATTTTGAAACTGCTTTTCAAAGTTAACTTATTGGATTAACTTCAAAATAACACTTTACAGATCAGCTAGTTTTCTTTGATGGGAAATAATTTAGGTAGTTTATTTTGTTTTTAGTAGTTATATATTACGAGGTTTTGTAATGGAGGTACATATTAATAATGTTTAAATCATATAGCATTTGTATCAGAAATCATGCATATTTTAGCAATGTATAAATTTATTCATAAATAACACTGAAAATCTTATCTATCTTTAATTCATTAAATAAGCTGTAATAGTTAACGAGACGGAGCTTCATCCAGTTTTACATTTGAATTGAAAAAGACGAAGAAAACTGAATGTTCAAAACATCGGTAGCATTCAAACATAAGTAACTCACTTTAAAGCTAGAGGGAAATACAATATCCGTAAATAACGAATCGCTGTAGAGTTATAAATTCGCAGACCCGCCGCGGGTGTTCCGCCGTCTGCTATTGGAGACTCCAATATAAATAATTTTCTATTTGTGTTTTATTCGCGACTTCTATTAAAGTACCTCTTTTCAAAGATAAGTGGGTGAAACGGGAATCGTTATGAAAAATATACGGCGTATTGAATAGACTGTAATTTATGATCTGTTTTAGATGAAGGCTTGACGCAAATTATATATTTGTATGGAGCCAGTTTGGAATAAATTGACGGTCTTATCGCTTGATGTAAAATGAGTGAAATGAGGTTTATTGAACGATTCCAAATCTAGTTTTTATGAATAATAGTGGATGTAAAAATTCGTGAATGGACAATTAATAAATTAATGTATTGTAAGGATAAATTTTTATAGAGTAATTTCATAATACGACATTACACTTAAAATGTAACTCATACAATGCAACGAATAAAATATTCCAGCCCAATATAAATAAAATTTACTAAAAAAAACTTACTTGATTCTCGCAACAATAGGGTTGTCAGCGACACTGATGTCTTCATCCACAGTGACAGTGTACGTTTTTTCGCTAAACTGTGGGTAGTTGTCATTGTCATCTAAAATATTCACGTGGATTGTTGCACTGAAGGAAAAGACAAATTGTTATAAGAATTGTTAAAAAAGATTTAATTTTATACTAATATAAAATATATTTCTTCTATCTAAATAAATATAAAATAAAATTGCTCTACAATGGCTCTACACGATAGCTTTTTATCGTATTTCATGCTATTCAGTGAAATTTCAACTTTGAAATCTAAACTCTATCACTAAATGCAATTTATATTTTATAAAAGTTGTAATAAATAAATAAATTGTTGTAATAAAACATAACGACAAGGGAGTGAGCCCAAAATACTGGCAGTGTTAGCAGAAAGCTTTGCCAACGCGTTGACCGAAATATTTGCTAGTTCTTAGTTTTATGGAATATCGTTAAAAACAAATTGTCTATTTTCATTTTTTGTTGTTTATTAGAACAATAAGTCTGTTAACTTTATTAATTGTTTCTAACAAGTTCTGAGTTCGATTCCCAGTGGAGATAATACAAAAAGTATCAATTCATTAGGTCACATCAGGTTAACATCTATTAGCCTTTATCATAGATGATGTGATATTAATCCACGCAACTTTAGCGCCCCCAAGAGATTCAGATATACACGTTTCCAAAATGATATCAGTTATTAGAAAAAAACAATTAGATATTAAGGAATTATAACGGACTTTAAGTGCGATTTATTCATGATTTTAATATTTAACCCGACGTTTCGAACACTACCTACAGTAAGCATCACGAGGCAGCTATAATAGAAATAAATCGCGTTTAAAATCTATCAATAAGCCTTTAATTTCTAAATTTACTCGGTAAAACCGAATACAAGAAAATTTAATAACACAATAATTATATTTTTACCTTTCTCTCTTATTTATGTTTTACTTTTCTTACCTGCTAGATAACCTATCAGCCACCGGGCTAGCCTGGTCCGTGGCTTTAACAACCACAGTATATCTAGACACTTTTTCTCTATCCAAAGATGCTCTGGTAAGTAAGGCGCCACTTCGACCATCTACACGGAATATGTCTTGAGCGTCTATTTCTTTTGTATCTATAGAATCATTGTCTTCGGGGTTCAAAATGTCGGCCGTTACTGAATCTATTGAATATTCCACCTGTGAAGGGTTAAATTACTTTGTATTAATTGTTTTCTTTGTTTGTAGAATACGTATAGCACATAACACTATTCTTATGAATTCTTTAGAATAGGATAGTGTAATGTAGTGTAGTAGTACAGAGTAGATTTAAAATTATAATAGTAGGCATCCATTAAATAACGTACCTAATAATTTAAATAATGTTATGAGATATTCTATTTTTCAAATTTTAATTATTTTTCACTTCACTGAAATCCAAAAATACTCCGATCGAAGTATTTAAAATTTATTAATATAGTAAATCAGAACCAGGATTAAATGATAATATTTATGTTATGGCTACGCAAAGGGTTATTTTGGTTAATTGAAAAACATGAATTTTCGTGAATATATTTGTACAAACAAAATTACTCTTTATATTATGACTGCATTTACCAGTAAAATATATGAAAATAATTGTTTTGTTAATTAATTGCTCAGTAATTGTAAGTCGAATTTTATTGTTAATTTTATCAAATTGAACTGCAATGGGATTAATTTATGGAACCAATTTTAAAAATTTAGATACCATTATTTATTTTACCGTTATCATTTTTATATGTAACTAGCTGTGCCCCGCGGTTTTACCCGCATTGCTCCGCTTCTTTTGGTCTTCGCTGGATTAAATATAGCTTTCCTCGATAAATGGGCTATCTTACACCGAAAACATTTTTCAAATCGGACCAGTAGTTCCTGAGATTAGCGCGTTGAAACAAACAAACTCTTCAGCTTTATAATCTTATATATAAAATTCTCGTCTTATATATAAAATTCTCGTGTCACAATGTTAGTCTGCATACTCCTCCGAAACGGGTGGACCGATTCTCATGAAATTTTCTGTGCATATCGGGTAAGTCTGAGAATCGGCCAACATCTATTTTTCATATGTACCACGGGCGAAGCCGGGGCGGGCCGCTAGTATAAGTATAGATTCTTCAGATTAAAGTTTTGTGCAAGTGTATTATTATTTACCTCAGAGTTTTTGCCAATATCTTGGTCCGTAGCTTTTAAAGTAAGGACAGTGGTTCCAGGACTGGCTCCTTCTCTCACTGAAGCTTCATATTGCTGCATTTCAAACACTGGCGAGTGGTCGTTGCAATCCAATACGTTAATCTGGGTGGAAGGAATTTTTATGGATAAAAAAATATATAATATATATCTAAATTGAAAACAAGGCGTATTAACGTATAGAAGATTGAGTATGCAGAGAAATATGCACTGCAAAATAATGATACCTCAGTACTTTATATTACAAATGAAAACTTGATATAAACCTTTTCCGATTAAACATTTTTACGTTTGTACGTCACTTAGATTACATTTCTATTTTTGCAAAGCTTAAAAGTTATTCATTTATACAAATAAACTAATTATAATACCGTTATTCTTATCTTATTATCTTCTTTTAATTTTCTAAAGAAGTTAAAAACTAGCATAACTTAATACCAACCTGTAAAGTGGTAGTACCACTCCTCGGTGGGAACGTATCGTCCTGCGCCACCACTCTAAAGTAGTGCACGTCTAGCCTCTCCCTATCCAACCTCGCTTGCGTGGTGACCACCCCAGTACGGGTGTCCACTGCGAACATACCCGCGGAACGGGAATCCAGGAGGCTTGACATGGAGTACGTGACTGGACTGTTTTCTGGGTCGCTGTTGATGATGGATAGAATATAAAAAGTTATAGTATTAATTTATTTAGTGTAAACATAAATTTAGGCCTATTTATATCCGATCATAAAATATATAGAGCGTTAAATTGTGTCATCTAAAATCTATACACACACTCAAAACGGAGAGTGCTAGGTGTTTGTATTTTCGGTATTTTGTTATACATTCTTACATAGGTACGTGGCTATACTCTGTATTGTTACTTTATGGAACTGCGTTTTAGAATATTTGATTGTGATTAAATCACTTTTCGACTACTTTGTTACAATTAATTTATATTTGCTGATAAAATTAAAATATATTAGAGTTTAATATCAGTAAAGGAAGGAAAATAAATAAAAGTTGGTTATAGTATGTTTTGGTATGCATTTGAAAAATCTATCTTTTGTGTTGTCTCAAAAGAGCTACAAAGATATAGGTATTGTATGTAAATTGCGTTGTTACACAGGCATTCGCGAGTCAACAAAATAATATAACGACGATAACATGGAAAGCACCTATCGTGGAAAATGCTACATAAAAGTTTTGTAACTATTTGTGAGCCAAAAAATCTAATCCCTAACCCTTTTGCTTTCAATAATCCCAGACCGATCCCCAATTATTTAGAGATTGGCAACACATACCCTATTTTTCTTATTTTCTGAAAATGTATACTAACATTTTAACACAATAAAATAACGTGTTTTTTATTACCTACAAATCTATAGCTATATATTTATCAGATCAATCATTTATTAAAAGTTTTGTTTACAATTTATAAACTAAAATTACACAATATAAACTAGGATTGATAGAGCAATATAAAAACGAACGGAACATTTATCTGTAAGTGTAGTTTGTGTGCTATGCGTTTAAAATTCGGTACCGCTGAAGTTTTGTTTGTACGAATAGTACAGATATAGCCGGCGGTTTTGAACTTTTAATCATTCGAACATTTCCCAATTTAACTGCTTTTCCTTTGGTCCTTTAGTGCTTGAATCTGTAGTAAAATAATAATTTCTTGTAATCATTACACGCATCTGAAGCTGTCATGGGCATTAAATTACATTGAGATTACAGGTATTAAGTTGATATTACCACACTCGCTTCTAATTACATGTGCAACGGTATAATCTTTATACCGTAAAATCCAGTAGTGAAATTGAGGAAATGAAACAAATTGCTCGATCTTTGTCTATTATATACGATTATTAGATGCCATTACTTAGTACTAAGTATTTTATAAGTACGTAATAAACATAGCATTTTATACATTGATTTGAAATGTATTTGATCCTTTTTGTTGCTTTTATTTAAGCTCCAAGTTCTAAATATTGTTACAACAAAAGAAGTTATTGTTAACAGCGTCTGTTTTAAACCACAATGAGTATTATTTTTTTATGGAAAACGTAAAAGTTCGATTCAATTAAAATAATAAAATTCTAGTTATAATGCTTTTGTCTTCCACTTAAATTCTCCACATTTTAACCTACAATTTACGACCAAATTACGTTTTATATACTTTCCCTTTCAAATAAAACTAGACCATGAATATTAGAATAAGCAAATGAGCTGTTTATCCGCCAGTCATCGCACAAAAGAGCGCGTCACCGTTGTAAATTGAGATATTTCAGCTTTATAACACGTCTCTATTGTCCGCGGTTGACATTATTTCCGGAACGCATAAAATAGATGACTTCATAAAAGCCCAACGAGCCAGCTTAAAGTCAATTAAAGCGGCAGATGGTTTACGATCAGAAGGTGCTATTTCCATGGCATTCATGACTCAGTGGATAGCGCAATGGTGTCTGTCTGCAGTTGGTTAATTTGTCACTTAAATGCATGAGACAATTGTCGTTTATATTAATAGCTTTATAAAACATTTATAGACCACCTACGTATTCGCTATTTCAAGGTATATCGATCAATGTAATTTGTGATGTATTTCTAAACGAGTTAAATATCTATTTATACTAGGAATTAAATAGAAAAACTCACCGTGCTCTCACAGTTGTAACAATAACACCAGGTGGTTGTTCCTCAGCCACTGATGCTACATATAAAGCCTGCTCGAAATATGGAGATTGATTCCTCAACTCCCTTTTCACTCTCCTCGCTATATCTGTATCATTTAGCTCCTGGTGGTGATACACAATTTTCAGTCGATGGTCAGAGTCAATAATATTTGTTCGATCACAATTGAATGTAAATAGTACAGAGACTTTCCACATAGGTTCTTGGATACACACATCATTACTTGCAACCAAATCTCCTTGGCTACTCTCTATAACAAATCTTGGATCACTAACATCTAAAAATTGCACTTTACACATTTTTTGAACCGTCCTTGGCAAAAATGCCGTCAAGGAATTCACAAACTGTGACTTCTTCAAGCATATCCCTTGCCATCTATCCGTGGTCGGTATCGAGAAGCTCGCATACGTCTCCGATATCCACTGCTTAGCCTCCGCAATCTTAATATCTACAGACATATCAAAGGGTACTAATAGAGATCGTTTTCGCCTACTTCTATTTCTAGCCACGTAATCTTCAAACATATTGCTAGACCAGGGATCGGCGGTGGACAGAACACTAATTTGACTAGAGCCCAATTCATTTTCATCTAATAATCTCCAGTCTATACTCTCGTGATATATTACTTCTCTTTTATCTCTAATGTGCTCGTCTTCATACTGCATCGCGGAGTCATCCTGATCGTAGACTCGATCGAAATCAATGTCATACAAGTCAGCGCGTCTCCTGCTGCAGTCGTCGCCTACTATTAAAATTCTAATTGGCAAGCTATAGTAGTCTATATCTCTGATGCGTTCGGAGGTAGAGTCGACGTAGAATGTGAAGAGGTTGGGGTAAAGAACGCCGTCACATCTTAAGCGTTTACGGAGGGTGACAAGTCCAGTTGTCCGGTTGACTCTTAGGATGTGATGGACGAAGTTAGCGGTGCGGTGGACATCGATGGTGTATGTTCGTTCAGAGCCGAGTTTATATACTGCGGCATCTATGACGGTGTGGCCTGGTGGAGCTGTGTCGGGAACTAGGATGAGGTAGGCGCGGGCGGCTGACAGCAGCAACGCCGTCAACACCGCGTGCGCCCACCGCGTCATTGCTGGGCTTGTTCACCTGCAACACCTGCGCCTCGTTCTTCGCATATGGTGGCCCATCTGCAACGAACAGAAAAATTACGTTAGATGTTTTGAAACTTAAGCCACTTAAACTGTTTTGATTATGCATAATATTATAATTCTGTAAGATACATCTTTCTGAAAATAATTACATAAGTATATTTTCATATAAAGTGCTATTTTGGTTTAACGGTTACGGTGTTTATATAAGCAATGGCTTATGGTTGTTAGGAGAACGATGGCAAATCTCGAAATTTGCAAAATTCGAAACTTAATCCCGTACAAGCTGCAAAATAAGCAGTAATAACAATTTTACGTATAATAAGTCGTCTTATCGCATTAAATCCTAGGATTAGCGCGCCAAAACATAATCTCGTGTTAAATTCATAGCGGGTGATAATTACCGTTGGTAGCATATGGTGGAATTTTGGCGGGAATCATGTGTTTTCGCTCGGTAAATAAGCTCCCATCGAGTGATAAATGATTCAACATCAACAAATCATAGATGCGTATTTAAGGTTGCTATTTCTAATAGTTTGGTATAGTTCAAATTTATGTGAATATAGAGCGAAAATATCCTCAATCGATAACCATTGGGAAATTGTTTTAAGGTAACTTAAGTGTTGTAACACGAAATTTTATATATTTAAAAGGCACATGAAACTTCAGGGTATTTTTTATTGTGAAATTATTTTTTATATATTACAATTTAAAATTGCCAATACCTTATGTTGGAAACAAATTTGTAAATGCCCCTAAATATACGCAATTCTTGAACATACAATTTTTATGACTTCAAAAATTCGCAACACTACAACTCGATCTGAGAAACACGACAAGCGAAAAACACGTTCGAAAAGGGATTTTTTCCATTACAAAATTGGCATCACCATAGCCCCTAAAACTAATGGTGCTATCTATTAGACGTGTCAGGAATTGCCAATTCGATTGCTATCTACGCCATTGCCCGGTCATTTGACATTTATTTATACGACGGATATAAAGATACGAAATCCTAAATGATCGACGGTTTTCATAGATAGTATGAAAATAGCGAACGTTTTTTTTGTCGTGTTTTAGTTCTTAAGAGAGTTTATTTATAACTGCAATTATTTTTTGTTGAAAAAGTTATTAGTAAGTCACTTTTGGCTTAAGACTCTTAAATCACTATTTCTTATATTTCTTAAAATCTCCTTTTTATTGAAATATTTAAAAACCCCATTTCCTTTTGCGACGGGACTTGAAAAGAAAAGTAAACAAGCAACTATAAACTACGTAAGAAACTATTTTCTTCTTTGTACTTAGTTAAAACGGAGATTATTATCTTGTATCTACATTTAAATATTGCAGCTTTAAGCTTAGCCTTTATAATTTAAAACATTACGACACAAAGGAAGTTTAAATTATAAAATGTATAGAGTTATTAAATAACGGTATGCTTTTTTGAATAACGTAGAATTCCTATGTAACTAGAAAATCATTGTAAGTAATTGAAAACAATTTTTTAAAGAACAATTTTTGTTTTTTTATTCAGATTAAACATAATTTGTTAGCCATTGAATACACAGTAGGTATCAATTATTAATTTGATGATGAAAAATGTGAGGCGAAAAAACTTTTCAACGGAAACTATACATTTTCTCACCTGAATAATGTTCTTTTCTTGATATTTAAAGTAAAAGATTAAACGAATAACCTTAAACAGATTTTAATACATAAAACACATTAAAGTAGATATCTTCTATAATATAAAAACACATATGAAAACAAAATTAATTAAAATGTCAAGATAATTCTGACTAAAATAAAAAATAAAATACACTAAACAACATTTCTTCAAATAATTCCAGGTACATATTGAAAACTTAAAGGCAATAAATAATATATTGTTCATTTTCCCACCTATTACAATAGGCACAGATAACAAATGGCTCGACGTATAATTTATATACCACTTAAACAAAGAGGTTATAACACTATCAGAATTCCAATACCATATTTCAGTACAACAACAACGAATAAATAAAAATTTTTGCCGTATTCCTCTTAAAATAATAAATTTTATTTTCCCTAGGTTGTGTTTTTAAGGTAGTTTGTTTAATTGTATTATGTCCTTTATATGTGTGAGATAAACAAATTGATTGAGTAAGTATATAAATATAACTAAGTAACAATTTTTTCGTGTACGGTGTACTTCTCTCCTCAGAATCAAGATTGTATTTTACATACTAATAAAAATTCTTATCACGGCATCTTATACGCTCCGTATGTGGTCACATTTGTAAAATTTGCGACTTGGTGTGAGCCCTTGATGAATAGGGACCCTGGCGGCCCGAAACTATGATCATTTATCTTTCTACGTGATTTACTGCTTTACAGCTTTCCTTGATTTCATTTAACCTGTGTGCGCAGTAAGTTTAAATTCATCGTATTTCAATACTCGGATGCTAGTGGTGATTAATAAAGTTGGAAGCCAATAAATATAAGTTCGATTTTGTTCAGTGGAATTGGAATTTTAATAACATCTGTATCGCTAACTAATTACTATGTGTGATTAAGTGTTGCTTTACAAAAACTTCAATTGAAATGTTACCGGTTATATGATTAATACGAATAAAATAACGTTAAATTATGATAAATAATTCGACTTATTATAACTTTATTGACGTGTAACATTTTATTGCTAATTTATAAGAATTTATATCGATATTTTGACAAATTTATTAACATGAAAGTTAACGACATCGTTCGCGGTATTAAATTGTAATCCGACAGCTTATTAGTCACGAAGATATAATAAGTAGAGTTTATAACTTCATAAATAATACTCCTTATTTAACACATTGATGTCATATTTACTCACATACACAGCTCGCATATATGTATGCAGATAAGTTTAAAATTTCTGTACTAAACTGAACTAATGTTTAAAAAAAATACTTCGATAATGGAAGTAACGAGGTTTTTTGTACTATTTTCTATATTAAAAGGGATTGAGTTAATGATTAAGCTTATTAGTTACATATAATTAAAATTGTATTAGTTTAGTTGTTTGTTGCAGTCTACAGACGCATGGAGAATACTTTTCAAAACACAAAGATGATATGAAGTGAAATTCTTGCTAGATTATATTATAGTAATTATTCAAAAATTCTTAAAATTAATTTAATTTCAATAACATATAATTCTGCTACTTTCTTTCTACTGTAGTTACTATTTCTTTTTCATAAAAAGTACGAAAATACAATGTTTTAGTTTCCTCAAGCATCATTTCCGAGAAGGCGGTACGTAAAGTTTACTTTGTAATAATATATTTTATGAGAGCTTTCGATGCACGAAATATTGTGACGTCGTAAAGCTCTGTCTCGTATTTCGTATCTAGAAAACTGGCTAGTTCGTATCGAATATTAATATTTGTAGAAATCTATGAGTAAATATGGAATAGCAATAATTTTTCCGTTCTACAAATATATTATATTACTTCTAAATTACAACATAAGGCTCTCGCTGGTTGCTGTGAGAAGCAGCGTAATTCAAACATTACTAATTTGATAAAAGGGAAAGTTAACATGGACATATGAATAATGTATTTGATGGTCATACTTACTCAAAGGACTAAAATTGCAATACTTACAGAAATTATGTTTGCAGTACCTAAAAATATAGATCATTAGGTATGCTAGCAAAAGCTAGTATGATGTATATGATTTATAATTAAACAATGAAATCTATCTCGTCACGTACTACAATATCATATTTCATATTCTGAAACTTATTATACCTGTGTTATTATTTGGTATTTAGGTTCATCATCGTCGATCATTAATAACTAGTATTTCTATCTGAAAGTAACAAAGCATATTCTAAGTGGTCTTTATGTACGCTATAATTTATAGTCTATACTACGATACATAATATCATATTATTAGTATAATGTAAAGCGTGTGTGCGTGAGCTTTATGTTAGGAAAAAGAGAATACACATGAGAGTTTTAACTCGATCTTGTTTAAAGTATTGAACTATTGTTTTATTAACCTTGGCAGTTGTACCTCGTATACCAAAATAACATCTTAAGTTTATAAATGTTACCTTTTTTGTCCGTTACACAATATCGGTTTTAGGGTAATAACTCTACAGTCCAAGCGAGCGAAGCCGCGGGCGGTCACATTATAAAGTACGCCAAAATGGAAGTCGCGGGTAAGAGCTAGTCTATATAAATATAGACTGTTTCAATACCAGCAAAATACTTTTTAAATGAAAAGAATTGGATATTCCATTCAAAAGATATAACGAATTTTTAAAAGTGTCAATCTACAGAAAATAGTAGGTATACTGTTCGAGCAGGCCGTAGTGCGGGACGGGGTAAAGGTGATTTTTATGTGATTAAAAATTAAACCTATAGTCCGACCTATAGTAGACTTTTCACTGTAACGATATCGCTATCTATGCGGGTGAAACCGCAGGGCATTGCTAGTAACATAAATAATGTTACAAGCATTACTACTTTAAAACGTAATGTATTCGCTTCGTATTAAACATAGGTATGCAGTACCAGTTTTAATATGTTCCAAACATTTACAAGATGTAAACGCTAACTGAATATTTAGTTCGTCAACAAAATTAAAACACAATATAGAGTCAGGTGTTAAGAAACTATTTCCTTTTTAGAACAAACGGAGTGTTCAAACTGTGAAACATTGAGTTAGTGCAATGTTTGCGAAGTCATTGAACTTGGGAATACTGTGGAAGGCTTTATTGAATGACTAGCGACCCGCCCCGGCTTCGCACGGGTGCAATGCTGATACTAAATACACTACAGAAAAACAGCTGTGAACGTTGTATATAAAAACATAGCGGCCCGCTCCGGCTTCGCACGGGTATAAAATAGATAGCCGGGCGACCGGCCGGTACCGCCGCAAACGCTACGTCCCGCAATTTTTAAATCTGTAATATCTTAGAAAATATTCACTTAAATCATACGGTGTAAAGGGCCATATAGATCTATATTAAATGAACAATGTATTCAAGGTATTTAATTGGTTAAGGATTAATGCTGTATTGGTTAAAATCGCATCAAAAATTAGCCATTATTTGTCGTAAAAAGTAAATGACAAAAAAAAGTTATTGTGGGTTATCCATAAAAGATAGACATATACCATCGCGGACTTTTCTGTAGACCTTTTCAATGTGTATAATACTTAGTACATTATTTTGATAAAACTCGTAGGGTTCAGCCTGCGTTTGCAATGTAAGCGGAAAAAATGTAATTTTTTACGACATCACATTAGAAACCTCAAAAATAACAGTACTTCTCCACTATTTAATGGATGTTATTATACATATAAACCTTCCTCTTGAATCACTCTATCTATTAAAAAAAACTGCATCAAAATCCGTTGCGTAGTTTCAAAGATTTAAGCGTACAAAAGGACATAGGGACATAGGGACATAGGGACAGGGAAAGCGACTTTGTTTTATACTATGTAGTGATTTACGCCTCACACTGTTCCTATCTCAGTCTAGAGACTTGGGAAGTTTTTCTTGCAGAGTATTTTACGTTTATTCACGGCATTTTCTTTATAGTATTGGTAGAAGTACTCACTTAGAAATTGTTACATTTAGTACATTCAACTTATAATCATAACTTTTTTACGAGATTCAGAATAACTTTATAAGCTGCATAAATACAAATAATAATATGTATCCAATAAATAATAATACTTAATAAAAAAATTCAACAAACAGCTCATAAAATTTAATAAATATTTTGCATGTATTCGATATTAATAAAGTTATTAAACGAGAAATCTGGTTCCAATTAAGCGCCAATAATGCGTAGTGTAGACTAATTAATCAAACGTGAACAAATTTAGAATACCTCAAGCAATTAAGCTCATAATAACGGTGGGCTATAAGATTTAATATAGCTATCATGTAATATGATTATAGCTGCAACAAAGTGATATTATGTTTTAATTTATAGTGAGTGAAAAATTTTAGTGCTGAAAGAAGGTAAATTTAAAATTCCTAACTATGTAAGCAGATCAAAAATAGACAAAAATATGAACGTCTGGAGAATGTGTTTTAAACAGTATTAAGCTATATATAACAATCTTTCCTACATACCTCTAATCGAAAAATTATGATATATGTTTTTACTGGTAAGATTATCTTGATCAGGATAGTAATGTTATTAAATTATTGCATCATCATCGACCATGATAAAAATCTGATATTTGGCGAGTGAAAATTACGATCTTAATTTACGTTTACATACAATGGAGGGTAATAAAAGCGTGTTAACAGGGAATGTTTGATCCATTAAAGTCATCAGGCTTCAGGTACATGAATTTATAAAGAAAGTATTGCCGTATCGACCGCTAGAGGTCGCCGTCCTATGATTGCCATGTAACACTCGATATAGGGAATTTTATAATATGTTCTGTTCTAGAAACCGTACTGCGTTTTAATCATTGAATACTTTAAACTAGGTTAAACTGTAACTGGTAATTTTGTAAGTTTACGGCAATTTTGTTGCGCCAAGGAATATGGAATATTTTATAGTTTTGCATGTTTCGATTTTACCTAATTGGTAGTTGTTATTAATAGTACCGTATTACATTTTGTACAACACAAATGATAAATAAATATATTAGAGTAAACAAAGCCACTTGATGTGAACAAAAACAAAAATCTTATTCAAACACGAAAAACAAATAATCACGTAATAGGCCAGTGGAAATTAACATTAAATTCGCAAAGCACGATGTAGTTCTGAATTTTTGGTATGTTGTTTGGATCAGTTAGGGTGATGTAAATCCCAATTTGCAACTTCGAAAAAGTTGTGCTCGCTGCGCACCACGTGATAAACTGCGAAAATTTTGGACTTTTTTCACTTTTTGCTCTAAAAGT
>CAJQZM010036201.1:0-24596 GCA_907164665.1 Colias nastes
AAAAAAATCAATCCAAAATATTATTTCAAGATTTACCACACATCATATTATATCTTATGTTTTATAGGTATTCGAAGAAGAAGCACTTACCTGGGAAGAAAAACTTAACCGCATTAACGCTCTATTCGACGTGTGGATCGATGTACAACGTCGCTGGGTGTACTTGGAGGGAATTTTCAGCGGCTCCGCTGATATCAAGACTCTGCTACCGGTTGAAACTAGTAGATTCCAGAGTATTAGGTATTGAAATAATATGTTATCTCACTTAATTCAATATTAATAAATGTGTATTGAATAGTGTTAATAAACACAATACGTATTTTTTATATTATTAGGCAAAAAAATTCGGTTTTTAAATTCGGCCAGATTTTTTTCATTTTCGATTCAGATTTAATAAAATGAAATTGTAATTAGTTTCATATTAATTTTTTATTAATCATCTAGCTCGGAGTTCCTGGGTCTGATGAAAAAGGTTAGCAAATCTCCCATGGTGATGGACGTTTTGAACATCCCCGGTGTACAACGCTCCCTGGAGCGTCTCGCAGATTTACTGGGCAAGATACAGAAAGCGCTTGGAGAATACTTGGAGAGAGAAAGAAGCAGCTTCCCTAGGTAATTAACATTAAAATTTATAAACATAAATTTATAATCTTCAGAAATTAGAACATTGTTCTTTAACTAAAACCTTATTATCTTTATACAGATTCTACTTCGTGGGAGATGAAGATCTATTGGAAATTATTGGTAACAGCAAGAACATTGCTCGCCTTCAAAAGCACTTCAAGAAAATGTTTGCGGGTGTCGCCGCTATCATTCTAAACGAAGATAACACTATTATTAATGGTATCGCTTCACGTGAGGGAGAGGAGGTAAATATTTTAACAGTTTTATGACATGTAAAAAAACCTTACAATTGTAAATAATTAACCTGCAAGCAATATTTCTATCACCTTTTTCAAACTTCCTGAAATATGTTTTTACTGACAAATGTTCAAAAATACTAACTAATGCATATTTCCAGGTATACTTCACTTCTCCTGTTTCCACAATAGAGAACCCCAAGATCAATTCATGGCTGTCCATGGTGGAGCGCGAAATGCGCGTCACATTGGCTTGCCGTCTCAAAGACGCTGTGGGTGACGTCAAACAGTTCAAAGACGGAAATGTGGACCCGCAGAAGTTTATCGAATGGTGCGATAAATATCAGGTAACCGAATTAAACATTTTTCAACACATAATAATATTTGTTTTATAATACTATAGATATTTCTATTGATAATTTTACGCATACAACAGCCACATAACCCATATTATCTTAAAAAAATAAGTTTCAAGCTAAGATGCACTTTGTATAATCTGCTAAACAAAATACAGAATGTTAATATGAATAAAATATTTACAGGCTCAAATAGTGGTGCTAGCAGTTCAAATCCTCTGGTCGGAAGATGTGGACGCAGCCTTAACTGGCGGCGGTGGAGATGGGCTAAAACGCGTGTTGGCTCATGTTGAGAACATGCTTAATATTCTAGCGGATTCTGTGCTGCAAGAACAACCTGCTCTTAGGAGAAGGAAGCTGGAACATTTGGTGAGTTTTATACAATTTCCTAATATTTTTTTAATGTATTTGTACTATTTAACAGTTTATTAGAAAACAAAGAAATGTATTCAAGGAACGTGTAAATTTTTATTACGTCTTTTACATTTAAAATAATTGTTTCTTTCTAGATCAACGAGTTTGTACACAAGCGTACAGTAACCCGTCGCCTGATCGCATCTGACGTCACCAGCCCGCGCTCATTCGAATGGCTGTGCGAGATGCGCTTCTACTTCGATCCTAGGAACAATGATGTGAGTAAATACTTAACATACATATTGACCAATCGTTGTATACTGTTTGTCAAAATATTTCAGACATATACCACTGAACTCTTAAATGATTTTTATAAGTAAAAAAATTCTTGTAATTTTACAAAAAGTAACTGTAGTTGAGTTAAAACAAACCTTTTATTCATCATTCGATGAGTCGATGATGAGTTATTAAACATATTCTAATAGAATATAATATTGTTATCCAGGTACTACAACAACTTACAATCCACATGGCTAACGCAAAATTCCTGTACGGTTTCGAGTACCTTGGTGTGCAAGACCGTTTGGTCCAAACTCCGCTCACAGATAGATGTTACTTGACTATGACGCAAGCTCTTGAAGCTAGACTCGGTGGTTCACCGTTCGGTATGTAAAATATTTTATTTATATTCATTTATCGTTGTTATAATAAATTTGCGCATAATTTGCCCGTGACTAGTAATTTTTACAATTCGAGCTACTTCCTCACAAAAAGTAAACACATTTATTGTAGCGAAAATGAATAAGTTATAGGATAAAGCATGCTTTATATATACATAGTTAATAATTAATTGATTTTCGTGTTCATAAAAGCGTATAATTCATTTTATTCTAGGTCCCGCTGGTACGGGTAAAACGGAGTCGGTAAAAGCTTTGGGTAACCAGCTGGGTCGCTTCGTGTTGGTATTCAACTGCGACGAAACGTTCGACTTCCAAGCTATGGGTAGAATTTTCGTCGGTCTCTGTCAAGTAAGTACCAATTTAAAAGCATATTTTTGAAACATATGCAAAGAATCAGTTAATGTTATTGAAATTTTGTTTGTAATACCATCATTTCCGATATTATCCTGTCGCATTATACATTGTATACGTATGCATATTTAAATAAACATTACCCTTTATTAGGTCGGTGCTTGGGGTTGCTTCGACGAGTTCAATCGTCTAGAGGAGAGAATGTTGTCTGCTGTGTCGCAACAAGTTCAAACCATTCAGGAGGCGCTAAAGAGTCACCAAGAGGGAGACAATACAAGTAATAAGTTTTAAATATCTTTACATCTTACAAATCACAACACACTTTTTCGTATTCTTCTGTCTTACGGAATGAAATAAATAACGAAACATATGAATTAATCTTAATTTTTACTTAGGCAATCAATCCAACCATCATATTAATACTATACTTACTAACCATATTTGCAGCAAAATCAATCACAGTGGAACTAGTGGGCAAACAAGTACGCGTCAGCCAAGACATGGCGATATTCATCACCATGAACCCCGGATACGCCGGTCGTTCCAACCTACCCGATAACCTCAAGAAGCTGTTCCGCAGTCTTGCCATGACCACGCCCGATAGGCAGCTGATCGCCGAAGTGATGCTGTTCAGCCAAGGTTTCCGCACCGCGGAGAAGCTGGCCTGCAAGATTGTGCCGTTCTTCAAGTGAGTAAAGCAATACTTGTTAATTATAGAGATCTGTTCGTATTTAACTGAGTGGATGTATTCTGTATTGCTTATGCACATAATTTTAATAAAGTCAACTTGATTTGACTTATGAATGAAGTTTGTCTCAATATTTGCTTCTAAAATTTTATTATTAAAAATAAACACACAAACAAACAACAATACATGCTTATATAATATAACTTTTTCACAGGTTGTGCGACGAGCAATTGTCCAATCAATCTCACTACGACTTCGGTTTGCGTGCACTTAAATCTGTACTCGTGTCCGCCGGTAACGTGAAACGTGATCGTATTCAGAAAATCAAGGTATGTAAAAGCCTATACGACAAATAAAAATTTTCATTTCGTTTTGTGTATGACTAGACTAGGCTATTTTAATTGATCCTTAAATAGCTTCCAAACTACATATAACGTTTTCTTGCTTCAGGAGAATCTACGAGAACGCGGAACTGAAGTACCAGACGAGGCGTCCATCGCAGAATCTTTGCCGGAACAAGACATTCTGATCCAGTCAGTGTGCGAAACAATGGTGCCCAAGTTGGTGGCTGAAGATATACCACTGCTGTTCTCTCTGCTTAATGATGTGTTCCCTAATGTTGGATATACTCGAGCTGAAATGACCGGTAACATTCTTGTAGAAATATTTTGGAAAACACACATAGTTCATAATCAAATGTATATCAGTTTTTTTGAAAACTAACAACATGAATATTTCAATGGCAAATGGCAAAGAACTTCCTTACTAATGAGATAAAATTTCATATTAATGCAAGAAATTATCTCTACTGCGGTTAATAAAGCCTTCACTATATAAATAAATTAATCTCTTGTATCAATAGGTCTTAAAAATGAAATTCGTGCCGTATGCGCTGAAGAATTCCTTGTCTGTGGTGAGGGAGATGAACAAGGAACAACATGGATGGAGAAGGTAAATTGTTTTATTAAATACCTGATAATTGTAACAGTTCTAATTAATTAACTCTAAATACTAAGTTGAATGATATTAACAAATTTAAATAACCAGGAAAATCAACCGCTGCTGCACATGTTTATATTTGTTTCATAAAATAAGTTATTCATGATCATAACATGATAACACGTGCATCATAATCAGGTGTTGGTCAAAACCACATTTACATCATTTATACAAATATTGGTTTATATATAAATAACACGTATTCAATTTATTTATTAATTTTAACATTTTCATTACATTTTATATTCATTACTGATCTAAACATGTAAAGTTATTTGAACATGAGTTTAAATTAGTCATGAAAAATTGTAGAATAATATCAGTAACGAATATAGAACGCAATTCTAGCATGCATAAGTACTTATACCGGTATCGGGTACTACACGTTTAAAATGAGAATAGGATGATCTTTTCCTCGATTTTTTACACCAAAAACTTTCGCGATAAAGACATAAAACTGTCGGTCTTTGGCTAGACATCATCTCATCTTATTCTTACTTTAACCGTGTCGTACGTGAGTGTGAATGTATGCGTTTCCATGCTAACCCGATGGTACGTAGAGACGCAGCGCGGCCTCTCGGGCGCAACACAGCACCTGGATCGAAAAGGTCAGTGCGATGTGACCTCAGAACTTCTCCAGATATATCTTCTTTTATCAATGTGTGTCGTATTTCGCACGTCTTGTCTTGCTCGATGTTTTATGGTATATCTTTGTGTGGTATCTTTCAGTCTTTGTGGTTTAGTGACGTCCCTATCGTGTAGATCACTTTCATTTGCACGCAATTTTTTTATCCTGCGAAATTGAACATTTTATAAACATAAGACACAAATTTTACTACTACGTTTTATATTATCTCTATATGTGAAACACTTGTAAACACATTTTCAGCCTTGGGTCAATCAACCTTCGAGCACTCTTCATGTCACATCACATGCATAACACAGAATATTTTGCACATATTTTTCTATATTTTTGTTTGTTAGTCGCAAGTTTTTTGTATTTTATTTGCAGATATCAAATTTGTTTCTTTTACGGCTTCATACCTTCGTTGTTCGCATTTTCTTGTACTACAATTGGCAAAAATGTAGATTATGTAATGTAATTAGGAGTTTTGATTTTATCAGAAAGAACTGACAATTTGTGTTATTTAATTTAATAATGGTTTTTATATAGGTTCTTCAACTGTATCAAATCTGCAAACTCAATCATGGTCTTATGATGGTTGGACCATCTGGAAGCGGAAAATCTACAGCGTGGCGTGTATTGTTGAAAGCTCTTGAACGGTAAGCAAATATGTAAATTAATAATATTGATAAAACGTGTAACGGAAAGAAGAGAGCAGATGTATTATCAGTAAATTAAATTAAATTAAATTCCATGTTTTACAGGTTTGAAGGTGTGGAGGGTGTAGCTCATGTAATCGATCCTAAAGCAATGTCAAAGGAAACGCTGTATGGTGTTCTGGATCCTAACACTCGTGAATGGACTGACGGATTATTCACTCATATACTCAGGTGATTACCTTAGACACTTGTTTTCTTTAACAGCACAAATTTGTTTTCTTTACCATGAGTTCTATAAATAATTTATAATAATATGAATGTTTTTAGAAAAATCATCGACAACGTGCGAGGTGAAATAAACAAACGCCAATGGATCATATTTGACGGTGATGTAGACCCTGAGTGGGTAGAAAATCTTAACTCCGTTTTGGATGATAATAAACTGCTTACGCTACCTAATGGTGAACGTTTGTCTTTACCGCCCAATGTGCGCGTCATGTTTGAGGTTAGAAAAATAAATATTTAGTTTCATGTCTTGTCTTTTTTGTGTATAGCAGTGAATAATGTTGTATTGTTATATTAATTAGGTGCAAGATCTGAAGTACGCTACCCTTGCCACAGTATCACGTTGTGGTATGGTCTGGTTCTCACAGGATGTCCTCACTACGGAAATGATCTTTGAGAACTACCTCCTAAGGTAAGTCGCTACACATTTTTTATCCTTTTTCAGATCTTTACTAATTGATATTTATAAAGTTTAAATGTTCGGACTGTATTTATTTATTTAATTATTTGTCAGATTGAGAAATATTCCTTTAGAAGATGGAGAAGAGGACTCATTCAGTATCGTAATGGCAGCACCATCAGCTGGCGGTGATCAGAATGCTACTGAAAACATTTTGTCACCAGCTTTACAGGTATTGTTATTTGTGCATGTTAATCAGTATAACAGTTTATTATATAAAGTTCCATTCAAGATTACATGTTTTTTTATATTCAGAATACATAATTACATTACCATTTAATTGACAATTTTATATTTAAATCAATCAATTTTGGTGCGTGTTTGTGTTTATTTCGAACTATGATGTTGCAAAAGTACATTTTAGCATGAATACATTATAAATTGGTTAATTTTCCGTTCAGACGCAACGCGATGTAGCAGCAATTCTTCAACCACTGTTCTACGGCGATGGCCTCGTGGTCAAGTGTCTGGAACGCGCCGTGTCGCTCGATCACATCATGGACTTCACCAGACATCGCGCTCTGTCATCATTGCATTCTATGCTTAATCGTGGAGTCAGGTAATATAAAAATGTTCAGCTATGGGTTATGATATTAAGGGCTGGTATCAGAATTTCTGATTATTTATAGTTGTCAATTAAAATAGTGTTTCATGCATATGCATAATTTAAATAAAAAGCGTCCAATACTGGCCCTTAGAACGATACATTTTAGAATTTTTCGAATCGTTATTAGCTTTATTCAACATTTTTCATGTTTACAGGAACATTCTGGCATACAATCGCCAACACCCTGACTTCCCCATAACAAATGATCAACTTGAAGCTTATGTACCGAAATGGCTTGTATATTCTTTGCTATGGTCCTTCGCCGGAGATGCCAAACTTAAAGACCGAAATGAATTGGGAGATTTCATTCGATCTGCCAGCACTATGTTGCTACCCAACTGTGGTGCCAACCAGCACATTATTGACTTCGAGGTAAATAATAATCATATTTCCAACTTAGTACATATGAAAATTGATCAATTTCGTTAAGAGATCATAGACTGTTAAATAAATAGTATAACTTCTTATGTTACTTCCCCCTAAAGTAATTACAATCTTTCATCTCTTTAATTCTCCTTTTTATTTTTTATAAATATTACAGGTCTCGATAACCGGCGAATGGGTGCCATGGTCAGCAAAGGTTCCGCAAATAGAGGTGGAAACGCATAAAGTGGCCGCACCAGACGTGGTCGTGCCCACACTCGATACTGTACGACACGAGTCTCTGTTGTACACCTGGTTGGCTGAACATAAACCGCTTGGTAAGTACAAAAAATAACAAAATTATATGTATAATTTTGCTGAGTAAAATAACTAAAAATGTCCGAGTAACGGAACATTAGCAGTCATTTAAATTAGCACCTTATTTCGTAGTAGTAATTGTTAAAAGTAATGTATACGAACATTAGAAAACTCTACCTTTGTAAGGCAGATTTTTGCGTTGGACAATTTTTAATACATATTAAAAAAAACGATATTATTTATTTAACAGTACTTTGCGGTCCACCCGGATCGGGTAAGACAATGACGCTATTCTCGGCCCTCCGTGCTCTGCCTGATATGGAAGTGGTCGGTCTTAACTTCTCTTCAGCCACTACGCCAGAACTGCTGCTCAAGACCTTTGACCATTACTGCGAATACAGGAAAACTCCTAATGGTGTTGTACTAGCGCCAGTACAGGTAAAAATAAATAATCATATATTTACATTGAAAAATTAACGTTCCAAACATGATTTTGATTTCGAATCAATCAATAGTAATGAAATAGAAATAACAAGTCAAAATCAAGAATCAAACTGTTTTTATTTTTACATTCTTTGTGACTATTTTAAATTTTCCATTGCTTAAATTGTATTTCTTTTTAACATAGCTCGGCAAATGGTTGGTACTCTTCTGTGACGAAATCAACTTGCCTGATATGGATCAATATGGAACTCAACGTGTCATTTCTTTCTTGAGACAACTGCTAGAACACAAAGGATTTTATAGAGCCAGTGGTAAGAATAAAATTATCCAAAACTTAGCCTTAACTTTTTACAGGATATAAATTAGATTTGCTATGTAAACTGCAGTACTTAAAAAGTATATCTAATTTTTTTTACTTATTGTAGCCTATTATTTAAAAAAGTGCAACTATTTTAGTTTTTAACTATGTTTTATAGACCACTCGTGGGTGCACTTGGAACGCATTCAGTTTGTTGGCGCGTGTAACCCGCCTACTGACCCGGGTCGTAAACCTCTCTCTCATCGTCTGTTGCGACATGTGCCAGTCATTTATGTCGACTATCCTGGAGAAACTTCTCTCGAACAGGTAAGCTGAAGAAATAAATTATACTTTTATTGATGTAACAAAATATATTACAAATCGTCTGATTAGAATAAATATTTCACTTTTAGATAGGCATTATATAATCACACTTAGACCAATACTTGACTTACTTTACCTACTTACGGTGCACAGTTAGTACAATAATAGTGAAAGAACAATACGAACTACATAACTTATTCTATCTCTTCCTCATATCTTTTATTACAGATTGCATCTAAGTTCTAACACCGCCTTTTTATTTTTGTTTTTTTTTTTACATTTCGATTAATTTGTCTTAATTCCCCAGATCTACGGCACATTCACGCGTGCAATGCTGCGTATGCAGCCCGCACTACGCGGTTACGCGGAACCGCTCACGCAAGCGATGGTGAAGTTATACCTCGCGTCGCAGGAACGCTTCACGCAGGATATGCAGCCGCACTACGTGTACTCGCCCAGAGAGATGACTAGATGGGTGCGCGGTATTTGTGAGGCGATTAGGTAGGAACGGAACCTTTTGCAACGTTACTACCATGATATCATATTTCCGGATAATTTTTGATACAATTTGAACTAATACAGTTATATCTTATATTTTCTATTTTTTTTTAAACAATCTTATTATTATTATTTAATAGTTATTAAAATTCGAGCAACCTATTGTGTGATATTGTGCACTAAAAAACTTATTCCATATTTTGTAGCTAGGTATAAAATATGAACCATTATGTTTCAGACCCTTAGATAACCTCTCAGTTGAAGGTCTCGTACGCCTGTGGGCTCACGAAGCGTTGCGTCTATTCCAAGATAGACTTGTGGATGACGTCGAGCGACAATGGACCGATGAAAACATTGATACCGTCGCTATGAGATTCTTCCCAGGTAAAAATAAACCTACTTCTACTAATACACTTTTTTTTTTGTTTAGGCTGTCATATTGTAATGATAAAATTATTTTCTTTGCAGGAATAAACAGAGAACAAGCTCTTGAAAGACCAATTCTGTACAGTAACTGGTTAAGCAAAGATTATATACCTGTCCAAAGGGATCAACTGCGCGAATACGTTAAAGCTAGGTTGAAGGTAAATTTATTGCATTTGATTATGTTCTCCATAAAAAATGATAAAGTTATAAATGTTACTAAATAAGTTTTTAATACAATATGAAACGAGTATCTTTACAATTTATTGTAATTAAATTTTAAACATATTTCTCAATGCTTTAAAAATAGGTGTTCTACGAAGAAGAGTTGGATGTTCCACTAGTATTGTTCGACGAAGTTCTAGAGCACGTGTTGCGTATCGACCGTATCTTCCGCCAGCCGCAAGGACATCTGCTGCTTATCGGAGTGTCCGGTGCTGGTAAAACTACCCTCAGTCGTTTTGTCGCTTGGATGAATGGACTGAGCATCTTCCAGATTAAGGTAAAGAATACAATTTATTGTCACCTATGAACAAACTTATCTATCTTTAACTATTTAAGTTTTAAAGATATAGTTACCCTGAAACTAGTTCACTCTCACTCTATCGATAGTCCATTATTCTTCGAATAGTTGCTATTTCTGTATCCACATTATTTACACCAAAAAAAATTTTTTCAGTGTCAGTAGTTTTTAGGCATTTAATCATGTATCCCAACTTTTAGGTCCATAACAAATACACCGGCGCCGACTTCGACGAAGATTTACGTTCAGTACTGCGCAGAGCTGGATGCCGCGATGAAAAAGTTGCCTTTATCCTTGATGAGTCTAATGTTTTGGACAGCGGCTTCCTTGAGAGAATGAACACGCTTCTTGCTAATGGAGAAGTAAGCTTTATGTTTTATTTATAACTAAATAAATTGTTATTTTTTTATAAAGTTCTGTTATATACGTAACAATTGCTATGGATACAATAAAAATGATCATTGTGTACTTTTTCAGGTCCCTGGCTTGTTTGAAGGTGATGAATTTGCGGCTCTCATGACTCAGTGCAAAGAAGGCGCGCAAAGGGAAGGACTTATGTTGGATTCTAATGATGAATTGTATAAATGGTAATAAGATTTAAAAAAAATTTACTAACTATAAGTCTAAATTTCAAAAAATAATTTACTTATGTCATTATGGCTTTGTGTAATAAATGTATTTCTTAAAATCATAACACAGAATAGTACAAAAAATAATTTAATATTGTCATTCTCATATAGGTTCACTGGCCAAGTCATGCGCAATTTGCACGTAGTATTCACAATGAATCCATCCTCCGAGGGTCTGAAGGACCGTGCGGCAACGTCGCCTGCGCTGTTCAACCGTTGTGTACTCAACTGGTTCGGTGACTGGAGCGATTCTGCTCTATTCCAGGTAGAAATTCCTTGCAATCTTTAAAAAAATCCCTAAAAACAACATTATAGAAAATAATTATTCAAATTGTGCGAACTAGACATAATTTAAATTAGATAATCGGAAGGCACCAGCTATCATATAAAAAAAATCATTAATATCTGTTAATCCGTTGAAAGTTCTAAGTTAACAAATCCAAAAAGAATACAGTCATGTCAGTAAATCGAGAACCTCCTTTGAAGTGGGTTGTAAAATTTTTACCCATGCATAACTCATATTATATGGTAACTGTGAGTTAATTGTAACAGTTAATTTATCATACAATTAAACATAAATTAATAAACAACGTTTCAAAATATATCCTTTTGAATTGATATATAGATTTCTCTTATAATAATCACTAGCATAAATTGTACAAAACTATAACATTACCATCTTCACCAGGTCGGCAAAGAGTTCACGACCCGCATGGACCTGGACTCCTCGGACTACGTGCCACCGGACCTGTTCCCGGCGGCATGCAATGAGATCGGCGCACGACCATCTCAGAGAGATGCGGTCGTCAACGCGTGCGTGTATGTGCACCAGACGCTGCACCGCGCTAACGCACGACTTGCGAAGAGAGCCAACCGCACTATGGCTATCACGCCCAGGTATTGTACAGATAATTTAGTACTACGTAGTTGGATAGTTTATTCTAGTGGAATGCAAAAGTGTGAAATGATTTTGAAAAGTTTTTATGACTATATTCTATTAAAAGATCTGTTGAGATTACTACTATCCCCACCGTAAAATACTTTCATTTACTCAGAAAATTTAGTATCGCTGCAATGCAAAGGATTACTTGCTTTATAGTTAAGTAGAATTATCTACTTAACTGTATATAGCTATTAAGCTATTTAAACTTTTATATAAATAACTTGTATAAATTATATGTTACCAGACATTACTTAGACTTCATCCAACAAATGGTCAAACTTTACTCTGAGAAACGCGCGGACCTAGAGGAGCAGCAGTTGCATCTCAACGTTGGTCTGGGCAAAATTGCCGAGACTGTCGAACAAGTTGAAGAAATGCAGAAGAGTCTTGCTGTTAAATCACAAGTAAGTAATATGTTAATGTAAGAAAATAAATTGTTAAACATATTACTTTATAAGGTAACCGAGTCATGTGTAGCAAAACTATTTCATCATGAGTGGCATATATATGCCCAATTATATTAATTTTTAACTGATTTATTACAGGAACTACAAGCTAAGAATGAAGCTGCCAACGCGAAACTTAAACAAATGGTTAAAGATCAGCAAGAAGCCGAAAAGAAGAAAGTTGAAAGTCAAGAAATTCAGGTTTTTTACAAAATCCTTCTATCTATTTACTTTTTGCTAGAGTTTTGTAACAAATATTTATATTATTGTACTTGTGATAATTCAGGTCGCTTTAGAGAAACAAACTAAGGAAATAGAAGAAAAACGTAAAGATGTAATGGCGGATCTTGCTCAAGTGGAACCAGCTGTCATTGAAGCGCAAAACGGTTTGATTCTTTTTATTTGCTATTACCCCGTAGTTATCCCAATTATTGTAAATATTTGTATTCGATTTTTGATACATAAATTTATTTATTATTTGAAAATTGGATGCTCAAAATTTATTAAATTTCCTTGCTTAATATTGAACAGTTTGTGATCTAGAGAGTTTCTGTATAATGTGTGTTTTGTTGACCTAACTTTTTGTTCAATATTTTTAAATATTTTCTTATAAAGTACTATCACGTTTGCCGATGCAGAGTGTGCCAATTGAAATAATGATCATTCGAAACTTCTAGCTAGACATTAATGCACGATATTTAACTTGTGAATTCTTTATAATACTTAATCCGTGTACAAAAGGAATGCCGAATCCGTAGCGATATATATAGTATTAAGTAACTGAAGACGATCCCAAACAGCGGTACGGTCGATCAAGAAACAGCAGTTAGTCGAAGTGAGGTCGATGGCCAACCCGCCGTCCGTGGTGAAAATGGCCCTGGAGTCGATCTGCACGCTGTTGGGCGAGAGGGGCGACACGTGGAAGGGCATCCGCTCCGTGGTCATGAAGGACAACTTCATTTCCACTATAGTTAACTTCGAGACTGAGAACATCACGTTAGTGTCGCATTGTTTTGGGCGCGGAGGTTGCACGGTGCAATGGATATTTACACGCTTTTACACTACCCTAAACTTAAATGTGGACATAGGAGCTATCTTTGGAAATTATATATGGCTTACATTTTTAAAGTGTGCTCCCGTGTTACTGAGCTTTGATTATTATCAATAATGACGACGTCTTACGTACACATAACTTGATAAAAAAATAAAATATACTTTATAGTAATGCCGTGAAATCTCCGTACTGCATAATAATCAAATGAAGGAAATGTAACTCAAATCGTAGAATGATCACGTAGATAGCAAGCGTTTATTTCGTGTTCCTCAGTCTCATATTTATTGGCAAAAACATAATATTAGCGTACTTAGTGCATTGAATGATGTCATGTTAGAATTGAATGTCGTAACGATTAACTAAAATCCTAGTATCCTTTTATTATTTAGTGTAAGACTATTATTTTCTATCACACTTGAATGAAAGTTATGATTTATTAGAAGATAATTTCGATATTGTATATACGCTACGCTTGCTCGCATATGTGACTGTTGTTATTGATGTAAAAATGAATAACGCTGTAAACACAATGTATAATCGGCATCCTCGTAAGGCGCACTAATAACCCGATAATGTCGTGACTAACACCGCTGAGCATCGTCGTGAACGAACGTGAATAACAGACGTGTCCAATAATAATAATCGATATACGTGTTCCGTGTCATGATATAGCGAGAGAATAACGCCAGCCGCATGTGACACGGTCAGCTAAACCAGCTTTTTTGTTTCTCTCTTTTTGTACTCTGTCGCTCTCGCTTGCGGGTGGTGTGCGGCGCGATACAGCCGTGAAGTCGATAAAGAAGCAGCACCTAGTGGAGGTGCGCTCTATGGGCAACCCGCCCGCCATCGTCAAGGTGGCGCTCGAGTCCATCTGTCTGCTGCTCGGCGAAAACGCGACCGACTGGAAGGCCATCCGCGCGGTCATCATGCGCGAGAACTTCATCAACAGCATTGTCTCCAACTTTTCGACCGAGGATATCACGTGAGCACTGCCTAGAGAGCTTTATTACCTCGTCCTACCCTGAATATCCTACATGTTCCTCTTTTACTAGTGGTGGTTTGGTTATGCATGTTTGTTATTTATCGATCGATTTTTTTTAATTCTTACTATATATTTCTCAGATATACTGTTTATATTTTAAACGAAAATAATTTATAATGTGTGTTGGTTCTAAATTAATTAATTTTAAATGAATTTCCGATTGATAAGTAACAAGAGTATTGTGTGATGTTGGTATGTTTCTTTTTTTTTAACGCTATTTGCTTGCTTGTTGCATGGTGTGTTTGCATTTTTTAGTTTAAAGATGCTCAAAAATAAGGAAGGTATTTATAATCAATAAGAAATATTAACTTTGGAATTTTTAAGCACTCATATTATAACTGGATGTAGCATGTTTTGGATTTGATATCAAAATAAAATGGAGGAGTAATTTATACTATTCACACAAAATAATATTCTCACCGTGAATGGCCTTATTAATTCCATTAAAGTATAATAATGAAAAAAGCAATCAATGTTTTGCCACATTTACTCATCGAAATTTAGGTTGCATGAATGTATTTGCCAATAAATAATGTCCGTCCATTTTCCTTTTCTTTTGTTTCTGTTTTCTTAAGGTAAAAGGAGTTCGAAATCACCAATGGCCGTGAATCATTTGGCTTGTTTATTTTACGTTTAGTTTTATGTTTGCTATCTATTAATGTTATTCAAAAGCATTGTTATTTTCTTTGCTGCGTTTTATAGTGACGTCCATTTTTATTTTTTGGTTAGTGGAAATTTGCATGATTTATTTGATTTAATTTTTTAATGGTTTTGGTTCAGTTGATGCACAATCATATTTTTTTGATTCATTTTTTCATGAAGAATAATATATTAATATAATTTACGCATATCGTTAGTGACGAAGTTCGTGAAAAGATGAAGACCAGATATTTGAGTAATCCGGATTATAACTTCGAGAAAGTTAACAGAGCCAGTATGGCTTGCGGTCCTATGGTGAAATGGGCCATTGCACAGGTGAGATATTTATTAATTGCATGTGCGTAAAGTACCATATTTTCTAAAATAAGGCAAATATTTCCGAAATCGTACCCTTTTATAGATTGAATACGCTGACATGTTGAAACGTGTTGAGCCTTTGCGTAACGAGCTCCAAGCTTTGGAAGATCAAGCTCAAACGAATGTTAAAGCTGGCGATGAAGTGCGTGAATTAATAGCGCAACTGGAGAAATCTATTGCTTCATACAAGGAAGAGTATGCTCAATTAATCAGTCAAGCACAGGCTATAAAGACAGATCTTGAAAATGTCCAAGCGAAGGTAATTACATATTTAAAAAATGGTAACATATTTTTTTATGAAAAATTAAACTATATTGTTAATATTAAATATTCATTCGATGTTTCTAGGTGGACAGATCAATAGCTCTCTTGAAGAGTTTGGTAATAGAACGTGAGAGATGGGAATCCAGCTCGGAGACTTTCCGCTCTCAAATGAGCACTATCGTTGGTGATGTGCTGCTTTCTGCTGCGTTCATTACGTATGGCGGATACTTCGATCAACATGTATGTTTATTTTCATTTTCTGTTCACATAATTAAAGGTATTTTTGTGTATAGACTCTAATTTGATGTTTTATTTCAGTACCGTCAAAATCTCTTCTCAACATGGACTGCTCATTTAGCGGCGGCTAATATCAAATACCGTCCAGAAATTGCTCGTACGGAATATCTCAGTAACCCAGACGAAAGGCTGCGTTGGCAGGCCAATGCATTGCCTACTGATGAGCTGTGCGTAGAGAATGCAATCATGTTGAAGGTAGTGTCCAACAAATCTACTTTAATTTAATGGCATAATAAATAGCAATGAGTTTCTTAATACAAAATGATCTTTTTACAGCGCTTCAACCGCTACCCACTTATTATTGACCCGTCAGGTCAAGCTACAGAATTCATCATGAGAGAATTTAAAGATCGCAAGATTACAAAGACATCATTCCTTGATGATTCCTTCAGGAAGAACCTAGAATCTGCATTGCGTTTTGGTAATCCACTTTTGGTGCAGGTAAGGATATAAAATTAAACCATTTTTGCAAACAATATCTTTAAAAATATCTAACATTTAAATTATACATTTTACTTTTGAAATTTTCAGGATGTAGAAAATTACGATCCAATTTTGAATCCGGTGTTGAATCGCGAATTACGTCGTACCGGCGGACGTGTGCTCATTACGCTTGGAGATCAAGATATTGATTTGAGTCCTTCATTTGTTATATTCTTAAGTACCAGGTAAGAAGATAACCATTAACTTCTTTTTAAACTTTTATTAAAGGAAATACTCATTCATTGTGTAATTTCCAGAGATCCAACTGTTGAATTCCCACCGGACATGTGCTCTCGTGTGACTTTCGTTAACTTTACTGTTACGCGATCTTCACTACAATCACAGTGTCTGCACCGTGTATTAAAGGCTGAGAGACCTGACATTGATACCAAACGTTCAGATTTACTTAAATTGCAAGGTACAATTTTTTTAATAAATCCTAATATGTATGGCTATTCTTCTTTTGACTATAGTTACAAAGACTTGTATGAATTTGTATGTTAAATGTACAATTTTATTTAAGGTGAATTCCATCTACGATTGAGACAGTTAGAAAAGTCACTTCTTCAAGCACTCAACGACGCTAAAGGCAAGATTCTGGATGACGATTCGGTTATCGCCACTCTAGAAACGCTCAAGAAAGAAGCAGATGACATTGGTCAAAAGGTTTATCTCAAAACTTAAACCTTTAGTAAATCAATAAGAGATATGTTTTATGAATTTGATATATTGTTTTTTTTATCATTATTTCTAGGTGGAGGAAACCGACAAAGTTATTGGAGAAATTGAAACTGTTAGTCAACAATACTTACCATTGTCTCAAGTAAGTGACATTCGTGCATATAATTTAAACATAGCAATTAATCATTTTGAGGTTCGTATACTAAAATTATTATTTATTTTTAGGCTTGCAGCAGTATTTACTTCACAATGGAGTCGTTGCACCAAGTGCACTTCCTATATCAGTATTCATTGAAGATGTTCTTGGATATATTCAGTTCCGTTCTTATTTCGCCTGGGCTCAATGGACTTTCAGATTACACAGCACGTCTGAAGATTATTACGGATGAATTGTTTATTGTGAGTGAAACGTTTCAATAGTTTATTATTTAAGAATTATGTCTTGAACTAATTATTTTTGTGATTTGAGCTATTTATTTGTGCCTAAATCTATAACCTGATAAGCAGGGGTAAAAGCTTCTAATAAGGTTCTTTTACTTTGAAGATGTAAATACATATTATTAATTTTTGTACCGAAATGTGTATTCAATTTTTTTAATTAATTTCAGACTGTATACGAGCGTGTAGCTCGCGGTATGTTACACACGGACCGACTTACTTTCGCGCTGTTACTGTGTCGTATCCAACTGAAGGGTGCAGGTGCAGCGGATACACTGGAGAAACAATTTGCTGTGTTCCTCCGCGGCCGAGAGGGCTTTGTGTCGTCTGGTGCTCATCCTCAGCTTGAGGCACTCACGCCACAACAACAGGAGGCTGCGGCTAGACTTAGTTCAAGGTAATTTTATAGTGATTGCCGCTATTGAATGTCACTTCTTCCAATACAGAATTTCTTTCGATGAACTGCAATTATTGAGTATGAAAATCCTGATACTAAAAGGTCTTAAGTTAGTGAGGATGGTTATTCGATGATCGAAAGTTAATGGAATGGAGTAATTATATTCTCGATTAGCACACGTTTGTCTTTCGCGGTTCAATATATTACTTGAGTACAAATAAAAATTGACATTTTTATTGGCCATAACTTGCTTAGTGATTTACAAATTGCAACGTATTATTTCCAACAGATTAGTGGCATTCCGCAAACTGCTCGACAAAGCACAATCTTTACCCGAGCTAGGAGCATGGCTCTCGCAAGCGGCGCCCGAGCAGTGCGTGCCCACACTTTGGGACGCGGAAGCTGCGTCGCCGCCGCAACCGCACTCGCTGGCTATGTACCGCTTGCTGCTTATACAGGTGGGTGTAATGAAGAAATAAATGGTTTCACGATTAAGAACATTATTTTATTGACATTATTTAAGGGAAAAATTGTTGAAGTATGTAACTGCTTATAAAACAAAATTAACTAGTTCGTTAATACGACGATACGAAATAGACGGTTTTTTTGGCAGTAACCCGAGCTAATCCATAGCAATTTCCCCATTTAAAAAAAATATATAATCCATAGATGGCAAAATACAGTTACTGTAGAGTAGAAGTGCTAAGTGCCGTAGATTTAGTAGAAGATTTTATTATTAAATTGTAATCTCTGTGTTATTTTTATCAGTATCATTTCCTGTTGTTAGAAACGTAAATTAAACAAAATATTTCCACCTCCAGGCATTCAGACCGGACCGTGTGATAGCAGCAGCGACACAGCTAGTGGCATCAGTTTTAGGCCCAACGTTCATGTCTCGCGCGGAAACCGAGATGGAGCTCACGGCTCTCACTGAGAACGAGCTCAACGCAACCACACCGGCACTGCTCTGCTCTGTTCCTGGATATGATGCTAGCGGTAATTTATTTAAATTTCGATATATAACTTAGATATATTGTTTTTTTGAAAAATTGTTTTTGGATTTGGAATTCTGTACAAACGAAATGTTCATTTATAACAGGAAATTTTTAGTACACGTATATTGTCAAAAATAAACATTTATTTTTATTAAGTAAATTGAAATATTTACATTCATAGTGTACATATAAAAGCGTCTTTACTATTTGCATTATAACAACAAAACTTAAACATACAAGTCTTATAATTTATTTACATTCTTTTCAGGTCGTGTGGATGACATGGCTACTGAATTAAATAAGCCCCTGTCAAGTATCGCTATCGGTTCAGCTGAAGGTTTCAACCAAGCTGAACGTGCTATTAACACCGCCTGTAAGACTGGGAGGTAAGAAGTTTAGAATATAATCTACCAGCTATGAAACTTATTTCAATAGCACGTCAAATTTCCACACAGCAAAATTAAGTAATCATATTAATTCTCCTTCCAAACCAATATTTTATAATCTTTTATAGATGGGTGATGCTGAAGAACGTGCACTTAGCCCCAGTGTGGCTAGTACAACTCGAGAAGAAGCTACACTCGTTACAACCGCATCCCAGCTTCCGACTCTTCCTCACAACGGAGATCAGTCCCAAGTTACCGGTGAACCTTCTAAGGGCGTCGCGTGTGATCGTCTTCGAGCCGCCGCCCGGTATCCGTGCCAACTTGTTGAGGACTTTCGCTACGGTGAGAATAATGTTTATTTATTCATACTTTATTGCTCTTAGAATTATTACAATAATACTAAGAATACACTTAACCATTTATGTAAATGAATGTGTGCTGTCTAAATAATTTTCGAGAATACTTTAATTCATGAATGAAAATGATTATAATGAAAATCGATATGCCGATATGTTAATTCAATTTTGATGCTTATCCTAATACCAGCAATACGTTCTAAAATTGTATTGCGATTAATGCATGTTTTTTACAAATTTATTTGCTAATAGAAGTCTGAGTGCATATCTTTTTAAGGGGGAAATTAAAATCAATGCAACAAAATAATATATTATTTGGGAATATTTTTTAACGCAATGTGTATATTTGTTCAGGTGCCAGCCGCACGTATGATGAAACCACCATCGGAGCGCGCAAGACTGTACTTCTTATTGGCTTGGTTCCACGGTATGTATAAAGAAACTTCTTCTTTTTTTTTATACAACTTTATTCTCCTTATTTTCTTGAATAAGTTTTAATATTGTTATTTATTTCATCATTAGGTATTGTGCAAGAACGTCTGCGCTACGTACCTCTCGGCTGGGCTAAGTATTATGAATTCAATGAATCTGATCTTCGTGTTGCTTGCGACACACTTGATACATGGATTGATGCTACTGCTATGGTAAGTTTTCCTTATCACACCTACCCCATATATATTTTATTTTACCAAATATAATGCCTATTAAAAGAAATAGCACTGCTTATACTGCTTTTCTATTTAATTGGCTTTAGTGACCATTATAAACGACGTTTCTTGTTGGCATTTAATTGTGTAAAATGTACCTAAATTCTAACATTTAACTATTTCCAGGGCCGTACCAATCTTCCGCCAGAGAAAGTTCCATGGGAGGCCATTGTTCGTCTCCTATCCCAATGTATATACGGAGGCAAGATCGACAACGCATTCGACCAGCGGCTGTTACACTCCTTCCTAACTAAGCTCTTCACGCCCAAGTCGTTTGAGGCTGACTTCGCTTTGGTCGCCAATGTTGATGGAGTGAGTATTTCATTGATTTTGTAACTATTATAAAATTGTTTTAATACTATAATAGATGGGTTCTTTGCACGTAGCACAATTACAAACCACTCAAGATTAAATTTCAGTTTTTAGGATAGTATTCGTAGCGATTTCCAATATAAGTGGGAAAAGGCGGGACGCACTTATTAACAGTTTTGATATCGTGATTTCCTATAAATGAAAATCCGAAGGAAGGAAAGAATTTATGGTAATTTCTCCTATAATAGAATAAATACTAAGACAATAAAATGTGATACAGGCAACCGGCAACCAGCGGCACATTACAATGCCGGACGGCAACCGACGCGACCAATTCTTCAAGTGGATCGAAGAGCTCTCTGACCGACAAACACCCTCGTGGTTGGGACTGCCGAATAACGCTGAAAAGGTAAATTAATTGTTTTAATTAAACAATCTGTTAATTTACAAATTATGACAATTTAAAAACATTAAACATTCCTTATTGATGTAACTTTACCTAGTAATAAAGAGTAGTTACTTTATAATATCCTTAAGAGACATTTTTCAATTCAATTGTTACTATATACTAAACTAATAAAACAGGTGCTGCTCACTACACAAGGCAGCGACCTCGTGTCGAAACTGTTGAAAATGCAGCAACTTGAAGATGAAGAGGAGCTGGCATACAATGCTGCCAATCAAGATGATCCACGTAAGTTATTTTGATTAAAATATATAGACACTTATGGGTTTTTTTTTCGCAAACAAGTATCTTTTTCAAAGGTCAATATATTCTTTTTTTAACCTTTCATTTTTTTAGATTCGATTGTGGTAGAGGGCGATGGACGACCAGCCTGGATGAAGTCGCTGCACCAGACGGCCACCAACTGGCTGCAAGTATTGCCACAAGAACTGCCTGTAAGTAAAACTTATATTGGAATAGCATAGAATTCCGTAATTTTCTACCATTTTAAATAATTGAAATAATTATTTTCTAATGTATCAAAGCAAAAAGTTAATTAAACCTTATCAAAAAAACTAGCCCTCACTTCGAATTTGTTTTGGACTAGCAATATAAACAAAAATAACTGATGACAGTTATCACTTGCCACGTCAATGAAAAAAGTTTTCTCTTCAGAGTAGACAAATCTAAAGCAAAATTTGTTTAAACTTATGCCTAATCAGTCTAATCATATCCAATAGACGCTCCGCCGTACAGTGGAGAACATCAAGGACCCGCTGTACCGTTTCTTCGAGCGCGAGGTGGCGGCCGGCGCTGCTCTGTTGCAGCAGGTTCTGCATGACTTGAGAAACGTCATCGCTATCTGTCAGGTACGTTGGATATAGAACATGAGTTCTTCTGACCTATATTATATGTTAATTTAAAATTATCGATAATGTTTTGATTGTTTGATTTGACTATAGTCGGCACAGCGAACGGTTTGACAGTTCGTGATGAGGCGGCTCGTCCTAAGGAGCGCTGGTGCAGTGAACTCCCATAAATAATTATGTATAATAAAGTTATACCTGCTCATTCATTTAATAATTGATATCACTATTTAAAATCTATCGTAAAAACTCCAATATTAATATGAATAAAATAAGTACAGTACCTACTCCCAAACTGATAATGCGCATAGAAAAATTCGTCACTGTTCGGCAACTGTCATATTCCCCGAGCCTCCGAAGATGATATGTATATAGAGTGGTTAAATGTATTTTCTTCATGCATAGTTTATTAGAATAATTATGAGTTTTATTGTGATTTTATGGTAAAAGAGATAAGTAACGAAATTTGTTTCGATAATTCAATGTAAATTAATAGCGAGGATAAGCCACACGATTGCGAATATATATTTGTTGTATTGATTTACTCGGAAAATTCTAAACTTAGAACTATTAAAGTGTCTTACTGAAGCTGGCGTAATGATGGATGTATGGAAGGTTAAAATAAGACAGTTTACATTTAAAAAAATGATTTTCAAACACTGGTTTACATTAAAATTGTAGAAATCTAATCATTAAAATCTCAGTCCAAAGAATTTAGAGAATCAGGGATTATCTCTATTTCTGATATCGTAGAATGATCAGAACTTTCATAATGCTCTTATTAATTTTCACTTTCCCCACTGCTATCTGCTACCTGTGTAAATAATCATTTTATCGGAAAATTCAACTTTGAAACAAAACTAAGAAGGGTATGTAACAGCAGCTCTATATAATTCCATACAGAGATAATACGTGCGGTCACAACCAATATACAAAGACGACTGACGGATTTTTGAATTTTTTGACTGACAGGCTACCGTCACCTATCACCTGAATTGTTTTCGATTGTGTATGACTCTGAATTGACTCCTATTTCTTTCGAACAAGGTGCAAGATGCAAGTGCATTGTTTAGGGCACTTACGATTCAATGATTCGGGGTGATTCGGGTGTTTCTGGAAATACGAAAATTAGCGAAGATCTGCATGCGCATTATTAATTTTGGAGTACTGTACCTTAATACAAATAAAATACATCATTACACTCTTGTTCATTTCATAAGTAACGCGCGAAACGGAGCTTACGGAGCGCTCTCGATTGCGCTCCTATGAAACAAGATTCAGTACATTGCCTAAATACAAAATCCAATAAGAGTGAAAGAGAAATTTCGCCACAGTCCTGCGCGTGAAACAAAAGATTTACTATGGAAAAATAGCAATTTTCGGAGCGCCGCTCACACGCGACGTTGCCGACGCGACGCGGCCGCATCGCATGACAGCAGCAATTGCGCGCGACGTTGTCACTCCTATATTATAAACAAACACTATGAGTACGCTCGCGAATGCAAATTCGGGGATTTTCTAATTATTAATTGATAATCATTGAATTTGTTTTGAAATAGCCTGTACTTTATAATTTTTAGTGTTTGATTATTTTATAATGTGGTGCTCATTTTTTTTTTTTCGTAATAAATTATCCCGCTTACGCTATTGTATTTTCGTTGTTTTATTTCAAGTGAACACCCATACAATTTTGTCACGAGCCGCCTCTGTTCGTGATAGTGATGGGCCGTATGATGGGAGGTGTCGATACTTTACTATTTTATAAGCAAAGGCGTGGCTCGCATTCAGCTACGTTGGTAAACATGACAAATATTATAAACTGCATTTTTAACGTCTATTATGTTGTTGTTGTTGTATTTACTTTAAGTTTTTTAGCATAGGTTAAATAGATAAGTAAAATGAAAGTTTTCCATAAAATAATATTCTCGTAATTTTTAACCCATTAAACACGTATTCGCTAGTGTATATTTTATCATGAAAATGGATGGCCCCATTTAATTTGTCTGATAAGCAAATGTTATCATAGGTAAATGGACATTTTTCAGGTATAGTCTCACTATTTGGTTTGATTTTACGGTTTTAAAAATATGCACTCATTTCAATATCGGCATTTTCTACCGCACCTGTCGATAAATACCAAACGATGTAAGCTTTGTAGGACGTAAACGTAAAGTCAGATCGAAATAATTTCTCATAAATTTTAAGAATTGTTATAATTCCAACGGAATAATTGTAATGGCATAAAGCTAGGTAAAAATTTATAAATGCCATTTTTAGACGCCTCCAATACGTTTCTAATTTAATGGTGACACTATTACAAGGTTGTGTCTTGGGAATGACTGTCAGTGTCATAGGGATCATGTTTCGCCGTGCCGACTATAATCAATATTTTTTGCAGAAAATAATGGTTTTCAAAAAGCTCAATTAAAAATGTGTTTTTTTTTTCTATTCTCGCAATCCCTCTATCTATCACGCAATCTAATTTATAAATTGGCGCGTGGATTTGGGTGCGCCAATACGATGAGCAGTTTGTTAAGCCACGATAATATATCGATAGTAATGCACGTGACTACTGCAGGGCGAGATGAAGCAGACGAACGAGACGCGCGCGATGGTGGGCTCGCTGGTGCGCGGCATGCTGCCGGCGAGCTGGCGCCGCTACGCCGTGGCGCGCGGCTGCACCGTGCAGCAGTGGGTGGACGACTTCGCGCGCCGCGTGCTGC
>CAJQZM010036204.1:0-34168 GCA_907164665.1 Colias nastes
TATTCAATAATTCAATAAAATTTATGAATATGATTAAAATTGTAGTTCAGCAAAAAGAATAAGTTTTAAAATAAATATTTACAGTAATAATCTTTTATGAAATAGTTATTTGTTTACATAGATACATAAATTTCATTTCAACTAAACATTACATTATTGTCACTAGGCACTTTTATTTATAATTACCTTAGCAGGCTGATAGTTTCTCTGTAGAAGCGGTAACGGTCTGGCCGTCGCAGGGGGCGGCGTTGGTGTTTTGGGTCTAGTTGACGGACCACTCGCCACACCAACCACACCGCCACGCACTGTACTTGATATTACTCCACTGGCTAATTAGAAATATTCAAATATATTAACATATTAACTGAACTGTAAATACACACATTTTCCACATGTTTAATTTTTTTATTTTAAACAACAGCAAATATGATTCCACTAATCATGAAATAATATTTTCATTATAATTTCAATAAAGGTTAATGAATTTCTATAATCAACATTTCATTTATAAAGTTTACAATTCACAAAATATAAAATAAATAAAATCCCAGCAGCAGTGTACATTCAACATGAAAAATTATCTTCAGTGTGTTTCTTTATCAGCAGTCAATAATTTCAAGGTCTTGCATGCGGCAAGGTCTAGTAGCTTTATTTAATTCATAAGTGTAAAGATAATTAATATCAGTAGTTTTCAAGATGGAAGCAAATATTTTATAGCATAGATAAATAATTAAATAGTAATAAGAATTTATCTTGTGTCTATGTCAACAACTTTAGTGAATGAAATACAGAAATTAGGTCACTTATTTCCTCATTTGATTTAATTTGATATAATGTTCCTTTTAAACAAAAAGTGATATAATAATAATTTTCATTTATGATAAAATTGGATAAAAAAGTATAATAAAAACTTAATTTTAAATATAATATGTACTTACAAGTGAGAACAGTAGAGCTTGGTAAAGTGACGATAGCTGAGTGAGGTGGCTGTGAGATCTGTGTGGCTGTAGTGTGGGAAGGCGAAGGGGCCGGTGAGGGTTGCCGCGGCGGAGCTCCGCGGCCCATGCCTCTCGAACCATACACTAAGGCACCGCGACCACGATTGCTTCCTGACCAGGCACTATTACCTTTGAAATAATAAAAAATATAGTTAGATAGAATTTAAAAATGTCAAATCATCAAATAATATTAAAACTAAGAATGCAAATAATATGAAAAGACAGTGATCTTTTAATTGTTATTTCTCTGCATACTTAAAAGGCCGGGAGATATTGACACAAAATTTCGAGTCATTTGTAACAGGATGGCGGTTCTACAGGGGTATTAGTACGCAATGACAAAAATAAAAATGATGGTGTGAACGCTGGTACCGGCGGCTTAGTCGCGTAGGCGTTAGTCGAACTCGTCGGAAAAATAGCGAAAGTCAAACGATTTGTATCACAACGATTCCAAATGGTCGCCATACCGCCGAAAATCTGCAAAAATTTTTTTTTTCGCCAAACTTTTTGTACCAGTATTGCATTTGGATTTTTGGAGAGTATTTGATAAAATGTGACCATTATTATATTTGCCATACTTCTAGTAGGGGAAAAAAGTGCTGCCATACTTGAAAAATTAATTTATATAAGTGAAGATTTCCAACACCCTGACCTTTGAAATTTTTTTTTATATTCGTTGATCCTCAAACTTACAGGAAAAATTAGTGCCATACTGTTCCAATCGTTCAAAATACGAATAACATCTTACAATAAAAAAAATCTTATACACATTCGCCACCTCCCACAGGTATGGCATTATCACACTTCTATTTATAATCATTCAGGAGTTGTTGAAAAAAAAATTTAAGGTGGTACAAATCGTTCGGCGAGAAAAAAAAATTTGCAGATTTTCGGCGGTATGGCGACCATTTGGAATCGTCCGAAAAGTATGGCATGGCGATTTTCGTAAATGGCTGCACGACGATGGTTACCTGTGCAAAAGTTAGCCTGGTACAAATGGTGGAATTTTTTTATATAAATCAACACATTCGCGTCGGTATGGCGGGCTGTAAGTCACACCGGAAAAGTATGGCATGACTCTACCGCCTACTTCTTTTTTATGGGCTATCGGTAAATTCTAAAATTTTTGTGTTACAAATCGTTTGACTTTCGCTATTTTTCCGACGAGTTCGACTAACGCCCACGCGACTAAGCCGCCGGTACCAGCGTTCACACCATCATTTTTTTTTTGTCATTGCATACTAAGACCCCTGTAGAACCGCCATCCTGTTACAAATGACTCGAAATTTTGTGTCAATATCTCCCGGCCTATAAATGTAGCACTATGATCGAGATGGTTGAAAATATTGTCAGCCACCTAGATAACATGAAAGTATTATAATATGTGCCTATTTGTAACATTTTTCAGTTTTCATTACCTTGACTGACATTGGGCTGTGTTGATGCAGCCACAGGGCGAACGGCCAATGAGGCACCAGCTGCCAGACCTCTTGGTACATGACTGGTTACCCCTTTGCTGACCAGCACTCCACTAGCACTGCTTACGTTAACACTTGTGAGAACTGAGAAACATTGAAAGTATTATTTTTTTAAACTTTTTTTACTTAAATACTGTGACACTGAGAGAGTAAGGTAATTATTTTATAAAACTATTTTTACTAAAATACTATAATGTCATGTTAAAATTGGTTTAGGTTTTCGTTAACACAAACAGCAATACATAACTAAGATAATTATTTTACAGGAAACTATTTAAATACCTGGTCTTGGGTTATGATGCGGAATAGGTGGTAGAACTCTCACACTGGGCGGAAGAGTCCTCACTGATGAACTGACAACTAAATTTCCTGCACCACTGACAAGTTGGCCCCCCACATTCAATACTGGGTTTCCACTGACCGTTGATGTGACACTCGCTTGAGTATTACTACCATGATTATTGGTATTGGAAACTTGTGCAGATAGTTGCGTTCCTTGACTTATTATTTGAGTACCAGGACTTAGTAATTGACTGCTTGATATAAGTTGGGATTGTGTCAAAATTTGCGCGTTTTGTCCTATTAACTGACTGCCTTGTGATACAATCTGAGTTCCCTGCAATAAAGCAAAACAAAATCCAGTTATAGATATAAAAAATAAATAATTATTTCAAGAAAATGCAATGATAGTTTTTATGCAAAGTTTTTTCTATTTAGTATTATTGAATAGATCAATGTGTTATACAATGTGCAATATGTAATAAATACCTGAGAAGCTACGCCTGAGGATATAATTTGAGCTGCAGTAGCTGTACGCATAAGACCCACGGATCCAGCGTTTGTATGTGTTATAATTTGATTTGAACCTGATGTCTTTGATTGGCCTGGTATGAGATGAGCCATTTTAACATCCGCATTAGAAATGCTCTTTACTATCGTAATTTTTTGTGGAGCTAAGTCGATTGGATACATTTTACCAGTTGTGATTGAACGATCATTTTCTAGATTATTACTCATTTTCGGACAGTATACACTTAAATGCCAGTTTACTAACGCATTTTATAGTTATTATGCAAAGTATTTATCACAAAACCTTAGCTAAATTGATTCAATATTTAATAAATTAACATTTAGACTTTACACAATTCAACAATTATTTGACAATAAAATATTCGAACTTTCCAAACGCAGTATTTAGCGACTAGCGATATAGACTTCTAGTGTCTATGAAACCTTTTTTGACATATAATGTCAGATTATTTTTTTTCATTATTATAGAAAATTGAAATAAGAACGAAGGTACCCGGGTCTATTGTAAAACATTTATAATTAAAAATATACTTTTTATTTTTTGGTACAAAAAACAACAAAATAAATTATTTTGTAAGGAATGAAATAAAATTGTACTTGGGAGGATAGACAGTGAAATAAGCTCCAGTAAATTTGAAAATGAAACATCTTTCACAATTAATATTATGCTAAGTAGTTCATTCTCCCTCTACGTGCTAAGTGCTTTCGTCCCTAAAAAACGCCCTTGCATCATTGAGCTATTATTACTACGTATAGAGGAGACACCACGAACAAAATCTGTGCGCCAATCGTGGCGGCCGCGGCGCGGGGCGGCTAGTGAGTCATAGATTAAAGCGATGTCATCGACTCACCGCTATAGAGACGAAACTTTGTAAATATTTTGCCTATTACTTATCAATTAAGAACAATCAATGTAACAAAAAAAAATATTATTAATCTAATAAATAAATAATTAATAAACTTATCAATTAAAAACTTTTCAATTAAAACCAATCAATGTAACAAAAAAAAATTGATACGTTGGTAATTTATTTTCATATTTTTATGTTTGAACCTTTTTTCAAATAATATCCACAGTACAATATTTTCTAAATGTGTAAAATTATTATTTTCTACTATAAAAATTTACGTCATGTAATATTAGGTAGGTACTTAACTTAACATCTTTCATACCAAATGCCATTTCTTAAATTTTGAGTCTATGACAAATTACGCAAAATGGCGCCCGCCAAAAATTTTGCTCGAACCAAGTATTAAAAATGATTATCTAATTAATTACCGATGAAAAGTAATTTCTTTGCACTTTGCCGAATTACTTGAATTATTAGTGCAATATCGCAACACACTCGAGGGTATATTTGATGAGTTTCTTGGTTTTTTGCTTTAAAACAAACAAGACATGAACGCGACCATCGCGCTAGAGCCACAGAGCAAGTAATATGCTAGAGCGACTGAGTGCAGTTAGGCCATATGGCCTATGTTGAGCGGAACATAAGTGATGTAGGCGGTGTCGTCTCCATACGTAGTAACATTATCTCAATGCCTTGCATAAATATATTATGTACAAGAATTGTTTTTTTCTTAATTCTGTTTAAGTAAAGTATGTGGACAGTGGGCACACTATGTAGCTGTGGTATGAAGATTGAAGAGTTTAGAGTGAACTGTGTAATTCTACTCTAGTATTTATGGAATTATAACCATGGCGGGTCACGTAGGTGGCGGTGGTTTTAGTAATGAAAATATACAAAGATATAACAATGAAAGACGAAGCAGTAAACAGTGGGTTAAATTAAACGTTGGCGGTACATATTTTTTAACAACAAAAACTACATTGTCTAGAGACACAAACTCATTTTTGTATCGATTAGTACAAGAAGACAGTGACTTAATTTCAGATAGGGTTAGTTTGCAACTAAGTTTCTCTAAAGTAGGTAAGGTGAAAACTTTTTTAAAACATTATTATAAATTGTTACAGGATGAAACTGGTGCCTATTTAATAGACAGAGATCCAACTTACTTTTCTCCAGTTCTCAACTATTTACGACACGGAAAGTTGGTCATCAACAATGACATAGCTGAGGAAGGTGTTTTAGAAGAAGCCGAGTTTTATAATATAACAGAGCTTATTAAATTAGTTAAAGAAAGAATTTCTCAAAGAGAAACTGGTCCATCGAAAGACTCTAAAAATCATGTATATAGAGTTTTACAATTTCATGAAGAAGAGTTGACACAAATGGTTTCATCCATGTCTGATGGATGGAAATTTGAACAGTTAATTAATATCGGTTCGCAATATAATTATGGAAATGAGGATCATGCAGAATTTCTGTGTGTGGTGAGTAGGGAATGTGGTAACAATCCAAATAGTAATGATATAGAGCCAACAGACCGTGCAATGGTACTGCAGCAAAAAGGTTCGAGAATTTGAAATTTCCTTAAGCAATACTACAGGTGATGTTCAAGACTTATTCAGTGTGTGAAGTGTTGTACATAATGTTGCATGAAAATAATTATGTGAAAGTGTTTTCAATTCTTACATTAGTACATAATTTCATAAGCCCCTTAAAATTTTTTAAAAAAATTCACAATAAGTTAGTTCTATTAATGTGATGAATGATATTGTCTTCTGAACCTGAAATATATTGGCCAAATACTCAATTACATAAAATTTTAAAATATTTACTTTCATATATTGCATTCATAAGTTAGGTTGTGTGTTATATTCGTGACGAGTATCATTTTCTAGATTTATAGACTCCATTATATCAGTTTTCCATTAAAGCATGTAAATAAAATTTGTTTAATCTACTGTATTTTACATTTAGATCCATTCCTATTATAGATCTTTTGAAAATGTATAAATTAAAATTTGCTATGGGAATGATTCTTAATATTGTAATGTTGCTCAATGAGATAAGTTAGAGCCATGTTCAATATAAGAAGTACAACTTTTATACTGCTTGGATATGTTCTATATGACCATATTTTTGTAAGATTTGTCATTATTCATAATACCAATACCAATAATAATTGTAATAAAGACACTGCCTGTACTTTAAAATACATAATATAAGGTGATTAATGTACTTATTAAATAGAAAAGAAGAAAGGAATCTAACTGGAAACACAAATTTTGCCTGTTTGGAAACTTTAATTAAGATGTGTGGTTTGATTGGTTTAAGTGCATTAAATGAAGTGCCTCCATAGTCCATACAACATAAATGCTGATTATATTATACACATAAGTAATAGTTACACTTTCCTATATAAAATGCTGCTTATATTATTTATCATATTGTTCTCTAGATAATAGTGCTTAACATAAAATAATATTTCTATCTTGTATATTATGTATTATCAATTTGGAAAATCATATAATAATAATAAATTGTTTTGTTGTTGATAACTTTATTTCACAGATTAAAGAATAGAATTGACTGAAGATGTAATGATTTATTTGACACACATTCTCTTAAGAATAATTTCAGGTTAATCAAATATAACTACATAATATGTAAATCTATAACATGATGTTTTAAAAAAATAAAGGTTATCACTATTTAAAACTTATTTAAATTACACAATTTATAATAAAATATTGCATTTAACTGCATTAAATACAAGTCAACATGAGTATCTTCTAAGATACCCTTTAGAATAGATTAGATAGATTATATCAAAATACAGTTTTCACTCGCATTAGTTAAGGCAATGGGGTTTTATTGATTTTATCATTAAGAATTATCCTAAATTTAAAATCAAAGTGATTTATAGCTGCCTAGCACCAGTCTGCCATGTATGTGAAATCACAGAAAAGTTTGTGATCAGCTGTACTTAGAGGTCTTGGCTCTTTGGGAGGAGTGAGTACAGCTGCTTCAGAAGTGAACTCACTATCAAAGTTACTAACATCTTCTAAGTTGTTGATAGTTGGCACAAATGGTGGTTTAACTTTTCTTAGGAGCAATTGTTCCCAGTCAACATTTCTAAAGAATGCCTGTTTTTTAACATCCTCTGCATCTCGTTCTGAGGAACCTAAACGCCTTTCTGGATTTTTTCTAAGCAATCGGCGCATTAATGCAATTGATTCTAAAGACAGTGTTCTAGGGTATCGGACCTCATCATTTACAATAGAATCAAATACCTCTCCCTCATCTTCACCTGGGAATGGTGACTCACCAACTAACATTTCAAAAATAAGAACACCAAGACCCCACCAATCAACTGCTCTTGTATATGAGGTCTCTGTTAATACTTCAGGAGCAAGAAATTCAGGTGTCCCGCAAAATGTACCAGTGCGGTCACCCCACCCCATACCCTCCTTACACAATCCAAAATCAGCAATTTTTACATAACCTTCAGTATCCAGAAGCAGGTTATCCAACTTTAAATCTCTATAAATAATATTATTTTCATGTAAATACTGTAGGCCTAATACTACACAAGCTGCATAAAATACAGCCCTGGGCTCTGTAAAAACATCAGCATGTATATGCATCATAAGATCACCACCAGCAGCATACTCCATGACAAAACATACATGCTGTTCTGTTTGAAAACATGCAAATAAGTTAACTAAAAACGGATGTCGAATAGCATTGGCTACTTCGAAAATTCGTTTCTCAGATAGTAGTGAGTCTACTTCATCTCTGGCTATAATATCACCCTTCTTTAAAGCTTTAATGGCGAAGTATTCATTGGTTGGTTTATATTGAGCTAATATAACTTTTCCAAAGTGTCCTCTGCCCAAGACACTTAACAATCTGAAGCTGTTCATTGACATTTCACCAGATTGCCTTCTAGAATCTGGCTCTTTACTCATTGTTTCAATAACTGAAGAAGACCTTGATGATGATAGACGCATATTACTTGCAATTTCAACAATTTGATCTTCACTGCTTGGATATTCCAAAACCAATTTTGGTGAAGGTGATGGTGGATATTCAACTAATGGAGTATTACAAGCTGATGGCTGTTGTTCCTTTGATATATAGTTATCCCTTGTATATGAGTCTTCTAAAAATGCAAAAGCTTCTTGGAGCTCTTTCTCCATCCTTAATGTAGATACATTAGGTGGAGGTTGTAATGGCAGAGAAGGCTTCGGTGGAGGCAGAATAGGCACTTGTGGTGTAGTTGGAGTGGGAGGCAAACCCAATGGGCGAATCCCGGCCATACCAGTAAATGTGGCATTTGTATTTTCAATATCTTTTATGTCATGCGGTGATTCAAAATGATGTTGCTGAGATTGACTGAGAGCATTCTGAATATTTTGAACTGATGGTGAAGAACGTTTTAATAATCTGCCTAATACAACAGCAGGAATATGCATGTCTCCATATGAGGGCCGTGGAATATTTTTGCCTTGTTGCTTGAAAATTTTTCTCTGACGTTGCAATTTTGGTTTCCTCGATATAATTGGATTTAAAAACTTAATTTCTGCAAATAATAATCCTTGAGGTTCCAATTCCAAAGCCATTCCATGTCGGATATCATCAATGAATTCTTCTAATCTCAGGAATTTCACAGCACATAATCCACGCCAATCTTTCCAGTGAATTCCAATTTCCAGCTCTCTGGATTTATCCAACTTTATAGTGAATCTGAGAAGAGAGAAGAAGAAAATATACTTGCTTATTTATGTTTCTAATATTTTTTTGTAATAAAGCTTTCAAAAAAAGTGATATACTTATGTACATGTAAAATGAAAAAGGGAGGTATATTGAAATATAACTTTAATATTAAATTCCTCAAAATAGATTATATAACTACACAACAAAAAAAAATTATTAAAATCCTTCCAGTATTTTTTTGTGTTAAAGCAGACAACAAACAGACCGACAAAAACTTCATAATTTTTGTCTTTGCATGTGTTACTTGTGTGAAGGTGCCTCTAGCGGTATTTTTTTTAGTTTTTATTCAATGAACAATGGAACACTTCAACCATTTTATTATATAGATAAAAACATAATCAGTAGTAATTTACTCATATTTAATTTCAACAATTATACAAAAATGTCTGAAAAATGGGGAATTTTTGATAGAAACAAATCTTTCATAGTTAATCCTTGCTCCACTAGAATGTTAATATAATAAGAATTACAATTTGTGTACATAATTATACATATATGATATAACAAAAAAAAAATTCAATTAATGTAAAGCTGTCTGTGCAAAATTGATTCATATAACAAATATGTGAACATAGCCTATTGATAAGATAGAGTGAGTAATCATAATGTGTAAGAAATTATTAAGATTAAATTTCAAGGAAACAGATAATATTCCCAAGAGTTCTAGTATGTGTAATACATAACTACTAAAGGCTTATAATGCAATGCATATATGAATGTTGCTTTAATTACTTTAAAGCATGTAAAGGATAGAGTTTATTAATAATACATAGATAGTTCCCTCATTATATAGTTTTTGTTATGATGTAGATTGCAATGATTAAAAAAAACAAAATACCTTTGATCCCAGGCTTGTTGAGAGCAGGGCCTCCAACTTGTCTGAGCAACAGTATGATTGTCAAGCTTCATCACAGCCATAATTTCATTACTTGTGTCTTCTTTTATGCTGTATGTGTACTTCATTGAGTTTCTTATAGTGACCCCTTTTACAAAGGACTTCAAATCTGATGGGCTGGCTAAGGGATCTCGGCGAGTACGACCAGGTACATCTTCTAATAGATCTTGACATCCCATTAATCTCACCTCCAATGTGCCAGTTACTTGAACACATGGACTGATAAGTGGAGCTGGAGATATGAAAGGTGGGCGGGCATTTGTTGCACCGGATAAACTGACATAGCCAGGACTAGATCCTGTGCTTCTTAATTCATGGCCTAATTCTATGAATGCCGCACTTTCAGCTGGCAATTCTTGACGACGCATATCCAACGATCTACGTAACAAATCTAATTTTTGTGTTGACTCCAACAAATTTGTTTGAGCTTCTTGTAGAGCTTTCTTGTCTGTGACTTTTTTATCACTTTGCAAGAGTCTTATGGCATTCTTGGATCCTTCTACTACAGCAGCCTCTATGCGTAATCGATTTCTCAATTCAGCAATGCGTTCATCAAGTAGTGGGTCAACTCCACTCATATCCATGTTTCGACCATCACCATTTGACCCTGCATTGTCACCTTTCTGTTGTTTAGAAAGTTTAGATATTCGCAATTTTAAATATTCTATTTTGTCTTTAGAATCTGCTAGCATTTGGTGGGCTTCTGCTAGCAACTTCTTGTCACGCGATTGATTACTGCTGCTAATACTTTGTATCATATTTTCGGCTCCTTGCTTTACCTTTAGTTCAATATTCAACTGTTTTTCAAGTGATGCCAGCTTACGATCAGTGGTACCCTCTCCAAGCTGGCGTTGTTGTTGCGCTGCTTCAGAGGCCAAAATAATTTCCTCATCATAAGACAAATCCTCGGGCGACGTCGGAGTAGACTGACCGCGTGATAAAATTAACTGGGATTCTAATTCTTGCAAATCAGATTTAAGTTCATTTAACTTGATATTAGCTTGTTTTACAAGATTCGCTACATAGGAAAGCGATTTTCGATCGGTGGTAGCTTCACGTAATTTCTCCGCGCCTTCCTTTATTTTCAATTCTTTACGTATCTCCCTACGTATAACATCCTTGAGTTCTTCCAACTTAGACGGCAACGCTATTTCTGGAATACATTCCGTCTTAATTCCATATTTGACACCCAGTTCGTAAAGGACAGGGTGACGAATATAATCACTGTGGTAATAACCTGGGTCTGCCATAATTGAGGATGCACTGTCTAACGTCAGTTAACCATAATTATGTGAGAAAATATCACTATTATTGCTTATTGATCACAATTCAGAAGGGACGATATGACGATGTATAACACTTAGGTCTAGTGAAGTATTAGAAGTAACCATTATGAAATAAGTACATTAAAACAAAATGCTTTAAATTAAATTAAATTACAAAACAATTTATAAACAAGTTGGTCGGTCAACGAAACCAACGAGACGAAGAAATCTACCATAACTTTTATTTCCATAGATAGTAGATACGTAGATGAACCTGAGTAGAATATAAAATGTCAGATATTGATGAAATTTTAACGAAAAATAATATAATTTTGTAGATTTCGTTTGAATAATAGAAGTTTGTGACGAAAATTCGAATATTTTTTCACGTTTTAGTGTTCTGTGATATCATTCTTTTAATTGGATTTTTTTTATTAATAACCTTTTAAAACTTAGTTCATTCTTCCTAGACTAGTTTTCAATATTCAATTTAATCACAATTTAATAATAAAATAAAACGATATTACTTGTATCCTTGTATCTGTTCGTGACTCTTGTACACATGGACCTAAAAAAAAGACTTTTTAGGTCCATGCTTAGGGTCCATGCTTGTACATAAGTTTTTATAACAGTACTAATAATATTAGTTCGAAAGCTTTTATATTCCTAATTACAAACCAATCCCGTCCTGAAAACCACCCGAAAACATATTTTGTTCATAATTCAATTCGCATTAAAATTAAATGTGGCTTTATCATTGGTTTTTTTTTCGTGAACTTTGTACTAAATATATATATGTCGAAGAATTTAAATAACTCTCCATAATTAATTATAATTAGGTAGATATGTGAAATAATATTAAATAATGACTCAGTGCGCACACCTTGCGCGGTCGATGGTAGTATAAGGCAGTTCAATAAAGAAACGAATCTTCAATGGCGGCGCTTATCATTCCCTCTCGCTTACACACGGCCGTACGGCATGCAAAAAAAAAATTGAAAAATAAAATCACTAAAATGTATTTGATTTTCCCTATAATAGTTTTTATCATAAATTTACAATGACAATTATGCATTTGCGAAAGTAAATAATGTTTTATTGGAATTTGACAAAATATGTTCTTTGGGAAAAGTTGTTCAGTTTTATGGGCTCATTACAAATATTATGAGGATTTTGTTACATTCTGTAAACGTAAATATGATAATTCATATAAATACACAAATACCATAACAAAAAAGTTTGTCAACAAACAATTTGAAATAATTAATAAAATAATTATCCATTTACGTTATTTTTATTTTCTTTTTTGCTGACCCTACCATACGTCAGTGTCAGCTTTGGCCGCCATTGAAGATTCGTTTCTTTATTGAACTGCCTAATACCGAGACTATATCATCGAGCTACTGACTCAAGGAATATAAACCATAACATGGCCCGTAACCCCATGCATTTCATATCAATTCAATATCGACATGTGATCGACATTATGTTGTACACCATAGAGTACATTGTAATAGGAAGGTATAGCCACATAACAACTACTCTGTTATAATTCTCTCACATATATATACTAAAATGCATGTGTGTATATAGTTCAGCCTTGAGTTCAGCACCTGTTAGCATTTTAATTTATAATGCAACTTTGCAAGTTTTTTAGAAATAAATTTATCATGTTTAAATAAGCATAGATATTGACATTGACAGATTTATTTTTATTGTTGTTTCTGAAATAAACCAAAAATGGTAGCTATAGCTATACGCTTTCACTTTCTCCATTTCTGCATTTGCCGTGAATGTTCTGTGCATTTACATGTGATAAAGAATCCTTAAATATTTATGTAGAATCGTTTGCTATGCCTTTGAATTAAAGGTTTTCTGAAATACCATATATACGTAGAATATACTGGAAAGGATAATATAAACTGTCAAATCCTCTGCGAAGTGCCAGAATTTATCTGACTCACTGCGTGCGTACTGCGTGCTTGTCAATAACATACCTTCGTCAGGGAAAGCTAGGTCAAAGTATTAATGGAAAATAATGCCTGTTAAAGTTGACATAACACCACCACCTCCAGCGAACTCAAAACAACCTGGCGTGACTAAATCCTTACTTTACAACGGTTCTAAATTTCAAGGGCATCAAAAATCAAAAGGGAATTCGTACGAAGTTGAAGTTGTTCTTCAGGTTAGTATGAAAACAAAATACGCAAAAGTGAATCAAAAGGAAAGTTTTACTAATTTCTCTTGGTCAATATGGCCCTATGTTTTTAATTAATAATTGCAATTATTTGTACGTAAATAGATATCGTTTTCAGTCACTATATCGTCTTATTTACTTCCAGCATGTTGACGAGGAGAATTCTTACCTTTGTGGTTATTTAAAAATTAAGGGATTAACAGAAGAATTCCCAACTCTGACAACATTTTTTGACGGTGAAATAATATCAGCTAAATATCCTTTTCTAACAAGAAAGTGGGATGCAGATGAAGATGTTGATAGAAAACATTGGGTATGTCATTTATTAATATGCTTTTAATATTTGAATATAGTTGTTTATCAAACTATGTTGATTTTGTTTAATTTATTAAACACTAAAAATTAATGATAATTATTTTTATTTCCAGAGTAAGTTTGAACTATTTGTACCATATTTGAAGACTTTTAATTCTGATTCTTTTGATTATGAATCATTAGCAAAGGCTGACTATGTATTTATGAGGTGGAAGGAACATTTTCTTGTGCCAGATCATACAATAAAAGACATAAATGGTGCTTCATTTGCTGGTTTTTATTATATTTGTTTTCACAAATCAGCGGAAACTATAGAAGGCTACTATTATCACAGGAGCTCAGAGTGGTGAGAAATCATATTTTATTATCTATGGTTCAATATACTTAATTTAGGTCAATGCATGTTAATAAACTAGCAATAGCTTTTTAAAATAATAATTAAGATGAAAAACCAATTTGAATAATAGCATTTAGAGATAATGTTAGCTATTAATAGAAGTGTTTTAGAGGTTGGAGTAAACTATTGTCCACCTTTTTACATACATATTTTTCCCTAACTACCATTTTAAATAAATAATTTGCTTGAAATAATTGAGTCATTTTGCATTCACTCCTCTAAATATAATTTTATATTTTATTAAAAATTAAATTCCAAACATATATTATGAATGATTTTAAACCAGTTTTGAAACATAATGTTAGCTTTTTTTTGTTATAAATATGTCTAACTGAATTCAAATATGTAGTTTTAATATTTATTTTATTTCTTTCAGGTTCCAATCGCTAACTTTAAGCCATGTTCCAGAACACAGTATCCAAATTTATGAATTTAGATGAAAATATTGTGTGGACATTAATGTTTGGATGAATATTTTAAAAGTACTTAAGGTTCTTTTAAAGTGTAACTGGAAACATGCTTAGAAACATAAAATGTAAAATCAAGTCACCCATTAAATGTAGTCGCTATTGATGATCAACAATTTTGAACAATGTTAAAACCTGTCATTGCACATACTAACTACTGCAAATTATGTTTTTATTTTTATCAATGTTGAGATTTTAGATGTAAATTCTTTGATACTTATTATACAATGTATCTTGATTGTTAGCTAATAAAAATCAAAGTTTCTTTTCTATTCTTTAAACTACTTATTGTAAGTTAGTTTTACGGTAATATATCTAAGATTGTAACAAATCATACTAATTATTGTGATATTGTGTACAAATTGTTTGCATATAAGTAAGGAATAATGATTTGTTACATTTATTTTTTTTTTTCTATAGAAGGGGTATGTCACTGCCCAAGTTGTATACAAGTGTGTGCAAAGACAGGAATCCTCTATAATGTGAACAAGTATATATTTGTATTGATATGTGTAGATTATCAACAATTATCTGTGTTATAATGAAAGGATTGAATATTTTTTTTCAATAAAAGCTCATAAATAATAGAAAATGTTATTTTATTGTACTCAATTGATTATTTTCTAGACTTTCTACTAGACAGATGCTGTATAAATACGATTTTTAAAAGGGGATATCATGTGAAGAAATAAAATGCATTACTTAATTTATCTTTTGATCATTTTAATATAACACATTCATATTTACAATAAAATACTGGCAATGATGATTGTCTAAATTTGCGGGAGTTAAGCGCGTTACAGACAAGATAAACGTAAATTAATAATCTTAAGTATGTTATTAAAACATTATTTTAACTATAAAACCTTAGGCCTAGCATTTGTACAGTACAGTTTAGATAAATATAAGAGTATTACGAATATTTTGTAATGAGAGAAAGTCATGGAGAAAGTTTTTCGCGAAATTTTCACTTGCAAACTGAACAAATGAGAGTAAGTTATAAACTTAATGTAAAGTAAATAGTTGCATTGCATCTAATAATGTAAGCTAACACTGGTTTTGCTCAAATATATTACTGTATATTTAATTTGACATTTTAATAAATTAAAATAAATTTTTCTCCAAAACCAAATAAAAATGCAACTAATGTTGAGGAGCAATTATTATTTAATTGAGTAAGGGAAATCCAATCCCTTTATATAAACTGCTAGGTTCTTTTAGAGTTGGTTGCAATGGTTGCAACAATATGTTAACTTATTTTTTGACAGTTTAATTCAAGTATAATTTATTAGAAACATAATGGATGTGATAAAAAAATGATTGTAACAACAATGTGGCAATCTCATACATAATATTTATAAAAACTCCAATAATAATTTATACGAGAATAGTGTAGTTACTATATTTTTGATTGTACATAAATTTAGTAGAAAAATACACATTTATGAAAAATATAGAACTAAAAATTTTTTGTAGAACTTTAAATAATCTATACACTTATACTAAACTTTGGTGGGATCGTTATGTGGGTAGTTCGGCTTTCAATATATTATAATTGAATAATTTTGATAAAGCATACGCAATACGCATATTTTATGACGTAAGTGGTTCAAATTTCGTAATCTTACAGCTCTCTATGAATAAAAAATTAGTAATTTAATTTGACCTTTCCAGAAAAACCTGCAAGCTATTGGGAATTAAGCAAAATGTCTAAAAGTTGGAAAATATATTCTCTGGTTATAAAATATAATAGTTTAATTAGTATTTTTTGTATTCTGCGAATTTTAAAGGATTTTAAATCAAAGGTATTGTCATGGTCATGCCTTAAATATTTGTCAGGTGGGTCTGATTTTATTCTGATGAGAGAATATTATTTACTGCGCAGACTACAAAGAACTATAAAATACAAGTCCTCAAATATATCTACAGTATAAGTAAGTACGAGTAACATAATTTAAAAATTTATCTTAATAAATAGGCAAGCCTGTGCCAATTCCAATCTTTATCGTTTTGGGTCTGTCGTAAATATACTTTGGAAAGAAAATCAAGCTTACGAATTGATTGCACATGAAATAATATAGTTACCGACTGACCGTAAAAGTATCCTTTTGCATATCTACAATTATATAATTCACAACAACAAAAATATACACCAAATAATAATAAATTAGTGATTATTAATACAACAATTTACATAATACAAAACAACGATAATACTAAACGAATCAGTAGCAAATTAAAACGTTTACGTGCTCAAAGTATTTACAAGAACTTAAAATAGCTAACATAACTTAAATATAATTATGACTTTAATATTTGGCTTTAAAATAAATAGGATAATATATCGAAAGCTATGGCAAAAATAATACGGTTTAATGCTAAATCGATTATTTTAATAGTATCAATATGCAAGTAAACATTATCTACTTCCATAGCTTCCCATATATGTCGTCGGGTAACATCGAATTGTCTAATGTACAAGAAAACAAACTATCTCTTTGAAGCGCCTTCGCTGCTAAACCAATGTCTTAGACCCAGAAGACTGTATATATCCTGGTCGTTGTATTGAGATCTGACGGGACTAGCACTGTGTTGTAATATTTTACGCGGATAATGTTGAAAGCCTGGGTACACAATTCGAGAATGTACATCAGGATAGTCAACGGGATAGACACGAGGCCGGAAATAATGAGGATATGAATGATGGTGCCGTTTCGGATTTTGATGTATGTTATTGTAAACACCTCCAACCTGGTTTCTTCCTGGCCAATAGTCTTGCAAACGTTTAAAAGGATAATTTGGCGGTGGTGATACATTTTCGTTTGGATACCTATAAAGAACGCCAGGTCTACCATGAAGACTTGTTTGTACAAGTAGTGAGTCTGATGCAGGAGAATTAGACGGAACCTCTTTCAAAATGTCTGAATCTTTTAGCTTATTACGGCGGTATTGTAGTTTCGTGCGAGTACCTAGTATAGAGTCGTCCGAGTTTCTAAATTTGTTGTCATTTTTTGAAAAATTATCATCAGTTGACACTTCGGCATACCTACTGATCAACTTAATTGCTTCCCCAATATCCGAGTAGTCGTTTTCTGGGTTAAGTTTAGTTTCATCTTCATCTTTAGATGAAAGCGAAGGCATGCTCATTTGTTTATCCGATATTTTCGTTTCATTATGAGCGTCAACAGCAGTGCCATTTACAGTGTCAGAAGAATCTTTTTCGATTGGTTGATTTGAAATATTAGAATCTTCATTTTGGCTATCGGTGTCATAAAGAACCGGATCTACATTAACATGACCATAGACTAATTCTTTTTGTCCTTCGTCGGGTAGTTCTTGGCTACTGGTTTCATTCGAATTGACCATTGGACTATCTCGTTTTGGTTTGTCGGAATAAAGTAAGTTGTTTAAGACATTGTGTGATAAAATATTTGTATTATCAGCTCCAGTGTCATTAAGGCGGCCTTGTGCTTGTTGTAGTTTTAGAAGTTCTAACTCAGCTTCGATGCTACTAGCATCGTTCAGCATGTTTTCTTCTTTTTTATCGATATTGAGTGGATTGGTATCGCGGTTCTGAAAAGAAAATATTCATATTTTTAAGAAATTTGCAACAAACACATTGGCAATAAATCTTGATATACTTAATTTGAAGTGGAAGTAATTGTGTGTAAGTAAAATGTCTAATTTTTGTCTAATTTAGGGCCTCAATAATCAATCATGGATGAAAACCTTTAAATAACTTTATGTAATTATATGAAAATATGAAATAAAAAAGCACCTGCGTAGATGGATCCAGTCCAATTGGTATAGAGAGTTGAAGAGGGCCGGGTTCCTCTTCGCCATAGTCATAGAGTACGTCACCGTTATTAGAAGGTGTGGAGTTCATAAACAAAGCATTTAACTGTTCCAGTAAAATGCGTTCATGTTCGTCCTTGTTGACTGTCACTGTCTGTAATATTTAAAGTAATATTTGAGAAATAGTAATAAGCATTTAAAAGCATAGTAACGTATTATTTTCAAAAATAATTATTAATATATATTTCTATGTAAATGGGGCTTATTCATGAATATACTAAAAGTCCTGAATAGCTATTGGATGATGTTTTTCCACGCTATTGAATTTAAAAGTTAAACTTAACTTTTAATATAACATAGCCCAATATAGCGCAGCTATAATGTTGTGTCGTAAGATTTAATATAAATAAGCCGTTAATCTATTCTAAATAACAAGCATTATTTTAATACATTGATCTTACCTGTACACATCCATTTCTATCGAGCCTTTGGCCTTTCGAGCAAACTAAAGGCGTGATAAATAGTGATTTAGTAGTGATTCTTCTTGGAGGTCCATTAGGATTGCCACTTTCAGGGCTTTGAAGCCAAGTGCGCCAGGCGAGTTCTGCGGCTTGTCGGTCAAGGGTGCGTGGCTGAGCACGAGTAGTGGCCACGGGTATAGGTACTTCTGTGACCGGGTTGATGTCTAGTCCAACTGGACCGGCTTTGGCAGCCAGATCAGGTACATTTGTAGTTTCTTCGGTCTTTACTGCATCGGCATTGGCAAGTTTGCCGGTTGTATCTTCATTCGAAAGAGCTACATTTGCAAGCGGGCCGGCCTCATCAGCAACCCGGCCAGTTACATCCGCAACTTGACCAGTCACTTCCGTCACCGGCCCGGCTTCCCCCGGAACATTCGCCTGCACCAGTGCGCACACCAGCAGTAACGTAATCCACGTGTACCACATCGCAAACACCTGAAAAATATAATAAAATAATTAGATAAATGTCCAAAAATTCTTATCACATCGAAAATAATTATGATTTCTTTGGTAAAGATGCCCATTTATAACCACATAATATATACTGTGCATTGATCCACAGGTATATTGCTCAATCAGACACGGACTAAGGACTCAAGATAGAGAAGTCGTTAACGAACGATCCAGAACAAAATGCGTTCCGAAGTAGATCAAGGTTTGGCCTTATCCATTACATCAATAGCTTCAAACAAACTGTATCATCTATTCATTGGGAGCCCACAATCTACCTGCTATTGTTGGTGCATCTGATTCTATCAGAGCAGTGACTTTCGATTTCCGGCCATATCGAACTAAAAGATTTACATCGGATTATTTATATTTCTCTGAGTGACTTAACGAAATACGTGAGTAGGTATTATGGAGATCTGAGAGTCGAAAAACTGACCTTGAAGCCCTTAATAGCGGGTGAAAGTGAAAGCAACCTAATGGATACATAATGTTATGTTGTAATTTACAAAAATTTCTCTTTTTTATTCAGTCTTGCATTGTTTTGTAGCAAAAACTATGTTCTATGTTTTATCTGTATCTGTAAACGATTATTTCTAATTAACAATTGCACATTTCTATAGTGCAACATACCTACTATAATAATAATTTTATATACAAATAAATGTTTTAAGAATACATAATATTATAATAGATACTTTGCCGCAAAATATAAAATACGCCTATAGTCAAAGGTTTAAAAACACTATTAATCAAACACATTACGTAATAACTTTGAAATGTTAGTGAAAATTAAATAATCAATTGTTAAGTTTATTTAAATTTAAATATGTTATAATTTATGCTAATATTGTGAGCGTATTCCCCTTGACCCTAGTCATGATCACGATTAACGCGAATTAACAATCTGGTACATTAGTAAATAATTTAGTGCACAAAACAAGGGCAGTGGCTGTTGACCCCGTCGCGATCTATTGACGGCATCTGGCAATGATCGCCGATCTCCAGGCGCCGCGCACGCGGAAGCGCTTCACGGGATTTGACCGTGTTTCAATCGTTGCTTGATTGAAGCTTATTTGATTCACCCACCATCTGTACTTCGTGATCACATCTCTTATCGAAACGATAACCTCGCTCTACCGATACAACGTAGTGTTGTAACGAATTCATTTACATTGCACAGACACATCGGGTAATCCGTTTCAATGTGTTATTATTATTAGCGCGTACCGAATCCTCGAATGTTGAACCCTACCTTGACATGTATGCGTGAACGAGACGAAAGTCGCGGAACGGTATGGGTGCAGGGTTGCACACAAATAACTTTCCAGTGAGAACTGGAGTCGAGTGCTTCTGAGAATATTCGGTACTTGTATGAATTAAAATTTAAGTGAAGCGCAGATAAACAACATCGTTAATTGCCGTACTAGTTAGTTCAGTTGAGTGACATGAGTTAATAAGTGACCGCTCGCTACAAAGGCGAATCACCAGACTTATACTCGATGCACTCTAATGCGTTTACCTATTTAGATATGTGTCTACTTCCTTTAATTAAAACATATGCGTGAATCAACAACATTGTACTAGTAGGGGAACGTGAGTTACGAACTTTCTTTAGTCACGCTCGGCCTGCGCTATACAACCCTCGTAGGATTGACAGGTGTTATACAGATGGCTTTAACGTTGAAGCGTAATAAGGAAACGTTTTTGTGTTTAATCTTTAAGAGGGTATTACAGAGATAACGTCTTAAGATATAAAGATCTTAAGCGTTTTTGGCGAAACTGCTGAGAGTGATTTTTGGAGCATTTTGGTCATAGTAGCAATTAAACATAAAGCTTTTATGTCATTTTCGGAAATTCTAAAAAATTGGTTGCGTCAAAATGATGTAATTTAATATAATTATATATTTTTATAACTGTATATTTTTTCTGGCCAAATTTTGAGAGATTTTTTAATATGTAACCAGTGTCAGTACACTGTACACAGTACAGGTAATATATTATGATCTTAACTCCTCTAGGCTGTAGGTACTATCTTCTTACCATCATTGAATATTCATAGAATCTTTAGTTGAAGAGATTAAAAGATTTTCTACAACTTGAACTCCGAACTGTTATATTTTTTCCAAGAATTGAAGAAGAATACATAAATAGTAAATACCTATAATTATATCTCGATTCTCGAGTTAATAAAGCAATTCCCATAGACGCTATGTGAAGAAATTCTCATAGAACAATTTAATGTGGTGGATATAAATTAGCAAGCTATAGGTTTTATAGCTACCAAAACCATTAATGTCTATTGTATGGTAATGACCAAACATTGATGGCGTCGTGAAAGCGTTGTCTACCCGCTAGCGCTAACTGGTCAGCCACGATCTCGGCCAAATTTACATATGAACTAACATTAAACTTTGAGTACAGGATATTGATTAGCGAACAGATTCACCTCTGAGTCGTTTACAATTGAGTAATATTTATATAAAAAGTAGGTAGCGCGGATGATGATGAAATGCACGCGATATATGTAGGTTTATGCAATGCACGAAAGAAAGACAAAATGGAAATACATATTGATAAATACAACTGTAAGATATATGCTCTACGTTTATCTATTTTCAGTCATTTAAAAAGAGCAGTTAAGTTGTTTAAAAATATCAAGTTTTTGATTGAAACATCGGGAAACAACATCATTGTATTTTTTTTACTTCAAACAAAAATCATTGATAAAAGATAAGGTTTGCTACAACAAAACATATTAGTATCGGTATGTGGTATGTTGATAATATTAATTATAGCTTTCACCAGAAGGAAGCTACCGTACTAATTGAAGTAAAACAAATAACTGTGCAAAGCTTTGGTGTGAAACATTTCCGCAATCGTATGATGTTGAAGCTCTAGCACAGAATACATAATAGTAGCTAAACGCTACAGAACGGACACTCTCCGCCTCCCGCCAAAATTAAACTTACCTCACCCCCGCGCGATCAGACATAAAATGGGCCATATTTTTCTGCAAGGACGATACGCAACGAAGATTGACAACATTAATCAAATTGACTTAAAGTAATTTTATTATTTTGGATTTGTGATTATCGTTTTTCGTAGAAAATGGTTAGATATTGTGCTGTTTACGGATGTATTTCATCAGAAAAACGCGAATTTTTTTTTACGCTAGTCACAAATGTGCCAACCATAAAGCGTTAACACACACATTTGCAGTCTCTACAGTGTGACTGTCAAAACGATCATTTTGTATGGAGTGTCCGGGGTGTGGCTCTAGTACAATTTTTTGTATGGGTAGCACCCCTAATAGGTAATATTTATTTTTGAGAATATTTCATTCTTTATAATTTACTGCAATAATTCGAGAAATGTTTATTTTTTTTACTCGGTAATCTAAAATTACTTATTAACAACAACCCACTAATATTATGTAAAAAAATATTCTTTGTCAACACAATTTCATTGACTTTCCAAATTGCTATTCGCTGATTCAATCCTTTGTAAAGTATAATTAAATAAAGTCTTAATTTTATTAATGCAATCAGACGGCATCAAAGCACTGATTACAGAAAGTTAAAAGAAACATCTATTGTTTTGTTTGGGAAAATAATTGTATGTTTTCAAACGGTACCTACAGAACAAATGTGCCTCATCAATGTTCCATACGAAAGTAAACAGTTTTACAGTCCTAATCGCTTTATGCGTAATACGCGATGACGCATCCCATTTGACCGATAGAAGGTAATATGGTATTTGTTTACAAACATAATATTACATATCTATGAATATTTAAATATTTTGTTTCTTTTATGGTACTTTGTCAAGTACAATTTTTAATTATAATTAAATTGTCTATCACGTCCGGAATTTTGTAATTTATTCTATATTTTGGAAAGTTGAATGGAAAGTTTGTTATCAATAATTAAATGTCACCGTTGTATTTTTGGAACATCGTCCCATTTGGACCAGACGTTTTAGCGAATATAGAATCATTTATACGTCTCATGGTTACTGTGCACCCACAATGAATATGCAGACACGAGCGTAAAGGTTACCTGAATGTTGGTGTTGCTGGACTTGTTTTAGTCCTTCCTACTAATATTATAAATGCGAAGGCTTGTGAGGATGTGTATGTGTGTGTTTGTTACTCTTTCACGCAAATACTACAGAACCGATTACAATGAAATTAAGCACGCATATAGAGGGTAACTTGGATTAACACATAGGATAGGTTTTATCCCGGAAATCCTACGGGAACGGGAACTATGCGGGTTTTTCGTGGTAAACGCGGGCGAAGCCACGGGGGGAAGGCTAGTGATATCTAAAGGTAACGCGCAGCGGCCACTAAATTAATGAGTTATTGTGAATACCTATCTATGAAAAGTACGGGATTCTTGTAATTATAGTAAAATAGTATAATAACCGTGGTATGCCTAACTATAACGAACGATAATGTAGATATAATTTAGATTTAATTCAGAACGAATAAATAAATAAATCGGAATAGGTGTTTCGGAATAACGTATCAAATTAATTGTATATGGTCGAATATCGAACCCGGAAAGATGTAACAAGTCAGGTTTTTAGACACAAGACAAGGAATTGGTTTTTACTTTTTATCGACATTTTCGATATATAAATGAACTCACACACCTCTTATTTATAATTAATGGTTTACAAATTCTAAAGCTTTGTATACAAGATAAACATTTTGTTGAGCAACAGTTGTCCGATAAATGATAATTAACCTTTTTTGTAGTAAGAAATTTTTGACATGCGTTGTTAAATTAGTAAATAGTTACTGTCTACAACTCCGCAATATGTTGATGCAAATGTGGGTTACCATGAAATCGGGCTCTCGAGCCCAAAATTGATCTTCTAAATTTTCTTGTTCTAAAGTAGACCCCAAATGTATAACCTATTAGAGTTTAATAGTCCGTTTTCTTATGGGAAAAGGTATACATTTTTGAGTAAAGCAATGCCATTTGGTACGAATGTTGTACTCGTCCACCTAAGCCCAAATCGCCCGGTAGCCAGTCATTACTCCCCGGTAGGAGGGAGGGAGGGGGGGGGGGGGGTTAAAGAACAGAGCGCCCGGCGCTCCGAAAAAAAATTCTGGCGGCTAAATTTGGAAGTTTGAGTCGAGTTTGGTGTCGTTATCAGGTAACTAGATGATGCCCGATTCATTCCCCATACCAGTTTTTTTAGGGATCCATAGCAAAATATGTCACAATCCTTAAAATAATAAACTTTTAGTAGTGACAAAATCCAAACAAACCAGTATAGTTTTATATTTTTGTATCAAACTTGGTTTATAAAAAATACTGTCTGAAAGGCCATTTAATGCAGATTATAAAAACATTAACATGTAACATATAATTTATCGCTTTAAATGTAAAAAAAAATATACAAAGTACAGAAACGTTCGACAGCGCAGCGTAGGGGACGGCTAATAGACCCGAAAAACAAGCAATACTAACAAAAAAAAAACAGCCAAGTGCGAGTCTGACTTACTCATCGAGTGTTTCGTACTTATTTGTCCCACACCATGTTAACTGGTCTGGTAGGACCTGGATATCTGATACTCACAAACTTTCGTCTTTATAACATTAGTGTGATTTTTAATCATCTTTAAATTATAAATGAAGTCAGGTAACAGTGTTAAAAATAAAGATATATAATAATAAAACGTTTTTGTAGTAATAATAATGACAACCACCTCCACAATTACATAATTCGGTACATTTGAGCTGGCGTTTAAAACACTTCAACCTGGAACTGAAAGATTTGGAGAGAAAAGAAAAAGAAAACGGAAAAAAAAAAAAAAAAGAAAAACATAAGAAAACGGACTATAAGTAGAAATATCTACAAAGTTCCAGTAATAAAAAAATCATGTTTACCTTGAGGGAAGACGCGCGTCGTCGGTCGCCGCTCACATTATAACCGGCGCGTGTGTTTTTCAGCCGCAATTCTGAAATAATAAAAATATTTAATCAATATAGCGTCATTTATTGCGCATTTCTTACAGTAGCAGGAAGATTTTTCTGAAAACTACCGAATATAATAAGAAACTTAGCAGGTATTGTTTAAAATATAGAGTAGGTACGCTTTTCATTTTGTTTTCTTCCTGCTACAAATTACCTTAAGTAATAGCTAACTATCTTATAGTCAGTAATAGTATCCTAATAAAAATAATGGCTATGTATTCAGAACATAATATCATAAATCTAAAGTCTTCCGTGTCATTTTCTATAATTATTGTGTAATATCATTATTTTCTTCTTTAAGTATGGATAATTTATGGCTACTTAGAGCAAGAATTCATTTGATGATAGTGTTATAATACATAAATATTTAACAAATAAGGAATGCCATTCAAAAAACCTTATAACGCTTAATATAATTTGTTAACTCAACAACCAACAAAAACAAAAGCCTTGTCTATAATATGTTATTCCGTATATTAGACTTGTAGAGTTTATTTATAGCAGGAATGTATAAAACTTCAGGTTGATAGTTATCATAATAGAACTTTAGTGTAGTCGTACTATACTTTAAAACTACTTTTGTACCTAAATAAATCTGATGTGAATAAATGTTAATCAGATCTCACAACCGGATTCTTTAAATAGGCCTTTTAATGTAGTAAGTATAGTGCAGTCTGACCTTAACCTTTCCATTCTTTAAAAACTGTTTCTATTAAGAAACAGTAAATTTTATTCACTGCCTGAGGAAGTTTCGACATCGAAATTATATCTATTAAATGATTTGAGTAAACGTCCTTTAGATTTTACCACATACGTTCTCATAAAGACTCTTTCAAATATAATTTAATTTAGGTCTCTCTATTCCTTATCACATATTCTACGAAGTGCAACATTATCACGCTGCAACGCTTTGTTTTGCGATTAGGTACTTTACTTTGAATAGTTTAATATTCCATGTTTAGTATCAGGGTATAATATTCCATGTTCTCTCTTTACCCAGAACAAACTTACAGTATGCATACTTATTTGGAATGCATACTATTTAAGAGAAATAAAAGCACGTGAAACATGCACCCAGAATATAGAAATAATTCGGTGAAAATCTGTACCGTGAATGGTTCCGTAGCGTAGTTAAAATCTTTACATTTTCATCGACCTCAAGACTAAATGATGTAACGAATTAAATGGTTTATATTATTTTGGTATTAGTATTGTATATTGTTTGATAAGTCTATTTTAAATCCAAACCATATAAGTAGGTAAACCTACTGTATCATATTAATAATGCTTTCGCTTTAAACATTTTCTCTATTATTGAAGACTCGTTTCGAGAAGTTCCTGTTTTGTGTCCCAGAGACATGATTCGTCTGGATCGCTTTCTAGTAATGTGTGATGTCGCAGAATCTTGCAGACGACGCGCTGGCATACAAACTGTATGAAAGTGGACCGTACTGCCAAGGTCGAAACCGTCCGCTTACCGATTAATATTGTTTACAATTTACATGCATTGATACGAGAAATTTACAACAATAAATAAACAGAAACAATGGGAAGAATAGGAACGTAAACATTCAGCTGTATTTAGCGAGATTGTTTCTGCGTAGAACAGGCACCGTAGCTTATAAAATCACGTGCGGAATTTTTAATAGGTACCTTATTATTATTTTACTTAATCAGGAAAAGCTTTAATTATATATGTTATAAAATTATCCGTGTATTAATTGAAAAAAAAACTGCTCTTGATCACATAACGAATTTATTCTAGGTACCTTACGTAAATTGAAAACGTAGCTAATGCTAACTCCTGATTTAAATTCAATGTAAGTACCTATACTTACACTACTTACTTTAAATATTGTGCAATTTACATAAACAAACAACTATTAATTATAAGTAAATGGATAAAATTTTAAGTAAAAAAGCAAACCAGCACAAAGGGATAAGCCGTCGTTTAGTAGACAAAGAGAATGTCAATATCGGTTTGTATGGACGGTAAACATGGCTCGCGCGACCGGCTCCCGAGAAATTATGCTCCACTCCATAACAAACCATATGACATACACTACACTACCTATACTTTTGAATATAGACAATTCCACATCTTAAAAGTTTAGTTATAGTATTAATCTTCTTAACTAAATCTGCTCCTATGTTCCAAACTTTACGTAGAAACAAAATTTTGCTCTCATAACATTAGTAATTAATACAGTTATCGTTGCGCATTAGGTAGGTATAAACTGGCATATCATTCACATTTGAATTTAATTATTATTTCAATCAGATTATGACTTTGATTAATTAATATTGACACAACGATATGAATGGGAGTGCGAACTGAATCGTTACCTACTTAATTTCGATTGATTGTTTGGATATATTCAAATATTTATAAAACACGTGTTTTTGCTTGGTTTTTGTAAATGTTATTTTATCTGTTTGACATCTAAGGTTTGACATAGTTGAGTTGATGTCAATAATACTCTTGGGCTTAATTCTTAGGCTTAATTTACTGGAAATGTTTGTTAAACATAGTTTCTATGCCAACGCAGAAGATAAAGGGAAAAAGTCGCAAATCATCATAATTTTTGCAAGTATCTTTGTAGGTACCATCATAGTTTCATCTAACATAGTTGATTAATTTTTTTATCATACTTTCACAATTTAAACGACACCCTTAAAATATTCCTTAATATTTATTTGAAAGAGTGAAATCATGTAACGGTACTACGTTTGTCCTGTTATTTGTTAACCTAATTTAGTAGGTTACGAGTGTGCAGTATACAATGATAATTTTAAACAAATGAGGGAAAATAAAAGGTATCATTTTATATCTTTCGTAATAAAATAATCGTTAATCGTTATCATACAAGGGCTAGGATAAGGGAGGCTCTAACCCACCACAATGAACAAATACGGATGTTTTTATTTAAAAGCGATTAATCTTTAGTTATGATGACGTGCCGCTTCCGGGGAATAATGTGAAGATAATATGAAAATAACATTTAAATTCATACATTCGTCTGATCTTTTTTCTAATAGAAGTAATATTCTCAAGAGCAGCTATTTGCATTTGCGACCACACTAAGCGGTGCTAAGCTTTGCGATCTTCTAATATTTTGTTTATTATTTATAAATAAACATTCAGCATGAAAATTTATTTTATCAATCTAGTGTGCTTACATACTGTGTGTCAAAATTAAAGAATAGACAATTGTTGAAGTGTGTTATGTTATTACCGTGTTATTCCCAGGCATGAGCCGTGAAAGCAAAACATTGAGAGCGGTATTTCAAAACATTGTGTGCAAATTTCTGCCGATGGAACAAAATACATTTGTGAATATGATTACTTGTTTGTTTGTATGAATTTTGTGAATATTAAAGCCTTCCTTCTACTCAGACGTACGTTAAATGTTTGCATATATGCGCCGTCCAGTTAGGGCAAAGGTATGAATTGTTTACGGTTAGATTACTTCTGAGTAAGGAAACTTGCATGTCCACATGTATAATCTTAAGTAATTGAAGCTCTACTAAAACGATATTTGTAGTATTCGAAGGTGATATTCCCACCTTACCTTTCATGTTTGAAAAGAGTTTAGCGTCTATTGAAGTCGATGTCTTTCGTTTAGATGAAATAGTTTTGTTCTTGTTCTCTGCCACGCTTCGGTAACTCGTTGATAGAACTGACAAATCCACGAGAACATTGCTTGTTCCATCACGAAATCCACTAATACACTAATGGAAAACAGAAGTGTTTTGTCTATTTAACTCGTATTTATCATTATCTTTAATGTTATTGCCATTGAGCGATATTACTATAATAGTGATCTTTACGTAACGAGATAAATTATGAAGTTCAAATAGTTAATCTTGTCAATACTAATATTCTCATTGTTAATTAAAATGATAAATTTCAAGAGCTAAAGGCCAACTGATAAAGATGTAAAAAAGGTACACACGGAATCTACGTTCATTTGAGTAAATGAGAGCGATCATTAAAAACATCTAATAGGTAGTAAATGATAAGAAATCGATTAGTTTCAGGGTAACCAGTTCTTACTGATAAGAGCAGAGAAATTATGATCGTTTTTCTCGTACTCAATGTATAATATTGCACTGCGTATGTCGCTCATAAAAGCAATATAAATCACAGTTCACAATTATTGCGGCTCATTGGATGTACGTTGATATTAAATTGATACAAATGACCCAGTTATTGTTTTAATTGTTTAAATTATGTGGTATTGCTTGTGATCTCGCGGACATTTCAAATTTTCCGAAGCAAAACAATATGTTGATATTATAGAACGATAAGCTTGAAGTTCGTTAAGACACGATTGGGTCCATGCTTACTGCGCAGCTGATAAACAAGTAATAATTTATCCATCAAAAATTAATATAAATGTCAGGTTGTTTTAATCAAAATAAAGATTTAATATTTTAGCATAAAATATATCTATATTTGTACAGTAAAATTGAAGAATAAAATTTAAATGCAAACCCACGTGTGACATACTTCGCATACTTGTGTTCATACAACAGCTTTAAATTCAATGTCTAATCAATCAATCTACAAACCTATGCTACAAACCTATTACTTGTGTGGTAGAGCAGCATAATACAGCAAATAAAAAGGTTACTTTGTTGTGATCCATGTAATTTTATTTCTTGTTTGCTGCTGCCCTGAGCGGGACTACGAAGATTGATTCTAATACATCTATTTGAGGATAAATCGAATCGGATAGACATTTCTGCTCGGAAATGCAAAAATACATTAAATTGCATATTGAATTTTTCTTTCCGATTTTATTTCTTGCGTTTATAGTTCATAATTGAGTTATGTGAGAAAATATTTTTGAATAGCGCTTTGCAACTTCACCTTATAGGCAAATAATAATAGGTTGATTGTTAGCCGTGTCTTAATGGGTTTGCAGCGAACAAACTTGCGCAATGTCAATTAGTAATAATGTACATATTTGGTTAATCTGCTGGGAATATACAGTATAACTAGTTCTAGGTTCAGTGCAATTTGTAACACTATTGATACAATTCATTTTCTGAACATTGTTAGACAGCATGTTTATAACTACAATTTTCTGTTTTAAATTTTAAGGAAATTCCCATGATTTTGATAGTACTTATAAGTATTGGTATGTTTTATAAAAAAATAATAACTTTATCTAACTGTGACAGTACATTGAACTAGTCTGTTAGCTATTCATGAAAGTTGCTCCCGCAGTAAGAATGCCAACTGGCGCCGTCGAGGGCTCAAGACTTGTCGTCGTAGGTTGATAGTAGGGTATTATTGTATCAGATTAAGCGCGAAATACCTTATAAACGTGAATAAAAAGTAAAAATAATTCGTTGGACTGACTTTGTTGCATTCGTATTGTTGGCTCAGTTTTGTATCTTTCAATGTAATTATTCATACAACGCAAATATTAGACCATAAAATAAATAAAGTTGATTTTGGAATGATTACTTGACATTATATTGTGCGTATAAAAAAGTTGACAGTTATGGGAAGCTAATTTTGGTAAGTAAGCTTATCTACAATTAAAAGCTGTTACGTTTGCGGTAGTCTTTGGATAACATCATAACCATTAAAAAGATGTAGAAAACGATTTTTGAACATTTTATACGACAATTGAAACATTACATATATAAATTTGTTTTACAAGGTGATATTTTTAAAGTTAGTCTATTCGAGCTTAAAAACAACATTGAATTCAAATATGTGAAATTACAATTAAATGACTTACATTTCCCCTTATATTGATATCTCTCTCTTAATACAATATCAACAATTTAATAAATTCAATTTCACTTTACTCTAACCTAGTTAAAACAATGCTTTTATCCCGATGTAGATCAAATTGATCATGCGTGAATAAAAATATGAGTCACATTTATGATTATATGAATGACATTAGCAATTCATAGGAGGAACCTATTACAGAACAATACACGATTCGCTTTTACTATTTCATAACAACCAATACTACTATTTACTGCATAACCATTACATTAAAACTGCTGTGATATAAATCCTGTTGAGTGTAGATTTGAGGTAAGTGTAGAAGTAGTCTTGTGAAGAGTAATCTTTATTTTGTGTACTGCAATAATATAAATCCAAAAGTACATAATTAAACTTTCGCTAGACAAGTAACACGCCATTTCAAATAAAATTTAGTGTATAATTATTGGTGGGACATAATCTGAAAGATATTTTAGGAAATAAAGAAACGCTTATGGGACAATGAAGTAAAAGTGAAGTCCCATGTCCCCTAGTGGGGTAAGGGGCAGATGCATTGTACATCTGTTTCACTGATCGATTTTCTTTTATGGACAAGTAGGTGATCAGCCTTCTGTGTTCCACCAGACCGAGACATGTATGTATTTGATGTAGCTTTTGTTAAAACTTTCATGTTTTAGCTGCACGGTTTGTAGTAAAGCTTTTGAAGAATGAGAACAAAAAATTTCAACTGAAATACCTTGTTCCGAGCACAGAATGCTAACAACTATTGGACAACCTTTGTCCTATACGATAGTTACGAACTTTCAACATCAAAAGCATCAAATAGAACAAGGACTTTACAGTCAAGTTGAACGAATGAATAAATAGGTAACAGATAAATGTAAATATAAAAAAACATACATATTGATAAATATTTAGCATTTATGTGGTATAAATTAAAAATTTAATAGCGCACAAGTTAAAAAGTACAATTCAACACTCGACGCAGAGAGCTTTCGAATTCAGTACGTTGCGCGTTGTCACCTCGATACACTAACTATATTTGCGATACGGCGACAAAGAAAAAAACTAAAGCAGCGTTCACATTGAATCGTGTCCAGTAGCTGTGTTTTCACTTTCGTCTGCAATGATAAATGAGACCATTAACAATTCCGCCCGCGGCCAGGACGTCACGTCGCAGCTTCCGCATTAGCATGGCCCTTTACGAATACGAGACATTGTGGCTACTCTGAACTTGGCTTTACTTTCTATTGTTCGAAATTACAACTAATAATAGACAGAGATAATTATATGAATAAGAAATGGAATGCGACTAATAATTCAAAAAAATATACACTTAACACATTTCGTATATTACATTATTATACATGCATGGAAAATTCTGATTTATTCAAAGATAACATTAAAATTTTTTATTTCTTAGTAATTATGAAGTATATAATATTTAGATGAAACAAGAAAAGAACGAATCATTATAGACTGAACTATCAACCATTTAAAACCCACTGTCTCTTCGTGTATTATTTAAAAAATACGAAATAAAACAGAATACCTATAAACAGTGACTTGGCTAGTTTACGTAGTTTAGAGTGATGAGTGTAACAGGAAAGCTTGTTTATCACAATTCCAGTTATCTTAACTCTTATCTAACCGGATACGAGCGTGAAGCTGTAAATCTGCACCCGTCAATCATCAAGATGCTTGCGCAACGTAAAGCACATAATTATTTTAACAACTTAATCTCATTTTTAATGTTTATATTTCAGAACAATAATGTAACAAGATTTTCTATAGTAAATGCTGCAAAATTTTATATTGTTTATGTAACGAATTCCTTAACTAGTTAGTTTCCGGATGGTATCGTATATACGACATAGTCTTTATTCTACCAATAAGTATATGTACATTGTACATCCATACATTCTTACATACTTTCGCATTTATAATATGTGTAGGATGGTTGCTCATTGGACTTTTAGGTAATATAGAAACAATAAAGATAACAAGATAGGTCACGTTAATGAATTCTTGGACCTGTTTTCACTCTAATGTCATTGTACCTGCATTAGTGGAATTAGTTAAAAGAAGGCAGTTCAAACTTTCTCATTAGTAAATATTGCTTCTTGGAACCACAGTATGCGCGTTTTCTTAGTGCACATACAATTATTTATAATTAAACATTCGACATGTCAAATCAGCGATCGGTAATTGTTCATAATTACCAATAGTTCATCGATTATAATTATTTGCTAATTTTTAATGCCATACAATCTTTTTTATGACGTAAAAAACCATAGTTCAGTTTTGCTAAAATATTTTTTTTTCATGAAATGGCCATTGATCTTTTAAAAATGGCCAAGTAGTTTCATTCCAGGTTAATATAAAATGTGTCACTCAATGGACATACCACATAGATCACGAGTTAGTTCGATTAGATACCTAGGTTTAGTTCGATACGATTTACAATTTTATTTTCGCCAATTACTTTTGAATTAAATATTATTATTCATGTAATATCCGTTTATTTTAATACCAACTAATAATAGTTGCGGAAAAATTTAGTTTTGTCTCGCAATAAACATTTAACTTTTATCAAAAGCGATTAAATTTATAAAATCAAAGATAAAACGTAACAACCAGCCAAAAGATTTAACAGATGGGAACCAAAAGCTAGAACGTGTGTGCCAAGATTATCTCATTTGTCTTCTCAATGTAAAATAAAATAAAATAATTTATACGTTGAATAATATATCGCATCTTTTGGTTGTCTAAATATTTACGCACTTAAATATGGGATTCGAAAATGAGCACTGTAAATTGTAATAATAATGACGTTAATCATCACTACATAATAAAAAACAAAGTCGCTTTCTCTGTCCCTATGTCCCTATGTATGCTTAAATCTTTAAAACTACGCAACGGATTTTGATGCGGTTTTTTTTAATAGATAGAGCGATTCAAGAGGAAGGTTTTAGTATATAATTTATTATGTTTTAGACAAAGCGGGCGAAGCCGCGGGCGGAAAGCTAGTATAATAATATGTATATCAGTCTAAAAGTTAATTACAACTAATAATAAATACAGGTAAATTAGCTTGGAGAAATTTTTGCGTTTGTAGTAGTGTATGGTCAGCAAATAAAATAAAACAACATTTTATTTTTAGTTTTTATTTTATATATATAAGGGATTTTAAATTAAACTATATGTG